>APFE031459420.1:0-12234 GCA_000404065.3 Pinus taeda | reverse complement strand
TAGGAAACACTTCCTCTTCCATGCAATCATTGGGTCCTTCAAATTTTCCACTTTTCCTCTTCCTCAGTGCCACAACTGTACAATTTCTTCCCCAGCCTTTCATATCCCTTCCCTCACCATAAATGAATACCAATTTGACTTCCCTCATTTCCCTAACTCCCCACCATGAAACTGTGTGTCCTAAACTCTCTCTTCCACACAACTAATTTGACTCATTCATCCCAACCTCAAATATTCATCCTTTCACGTGACACCTCCCTTAGGCGGTGCTCCCAAAATCACTTATCCTTTTGTTGAATTTCAAACTCACATCTAGTGCAAATCAAACCTATCTTCAATTCATATAGTTCTCCCTACTCACCTAGTTCACTCTAAGATTGAGGCTTGGGCTGAAACAGTTGGGAATGAGCTTAATTGTATCTCTTGTTGCCCTAATTTGAAACTCATGTATAGTCGTGAGTCACAAATGATCCATGATTTTTTTGCTTATAGATGCATCATAATTACATGAAACAGAGCACTTAAAAACCATGGAACATAAGCATATAAAAAGAAGATAAAAGAGACATAATCACACATGAGATCAAGACTTGGATATTTGATTACAGAGTTTGTCCAATTTTGACTACATCTCTGGGCTCTACTCAATAGTGGGGAGGCCTTCATTCATTAAATGTCATGGAAAGAGAGAAGTACAAGTATAATTTTACACAAAACATCCTTATACCTCCAATCTAGAAGATAACTGGAAAATGGAGAGCCCAACTCTAGAAACAAACAATACAATTGACTTCTTGGCGAAAAATCATGCAAAAATGCCTATCCAAACACCCAATTTGGATAATCAAGCCTTCTGAACCTTCTCGAAACCTCCCTACTGCTAAAGATGAGGTTTCGACCTACTACCAAGGTCAGGGTCTGTTGCAATTTGCTTCTCTAAACTACTCAACCAGTCCTCCCCTCTTTCTACAATGCAGGAAGTCCATTAAATAATTGGGTGGCTACTCCTCAATTCTCGGGGTAGTTCTCAACCGTTGACAAGTATAGCCACAAGTTTGTTTTAAGGCAAAGATTCTTGGGCCCGTGCGGAAACAATCCTTGTCAAATATAGGAAAACTGCTATCAAATAGTTCACAAACTATTTTCACATTTAAACCTCAAACAACAGGATACTACAAAGAATCGGTGCTTCCCCAAACCTAGGGGATTTAATAGATAATCATTGTTAGTGATAGAGGTGTGCATGTTACATTAAGCGATGAATACAAGGCGATAAAGGTAGACCCGTCGGCAATTATAAACTGTAGTGTAATAAATATTGCATCTTGGATCCATTGCAAATTGCAATTGGTGGATAAAACAAAACCCATACATTAGGTGCTCTGTGGACCCACCGGGATTATTAAACATACTGTATAAAATCTCGGGTATGAAACCCATCACAAATCGGAATCGCTGTGGAACTGAGGTTGGCACTCTATTCTACTTCTCCCGATCTGTGAACTACTATTGCGATTTATATCCCACCACAACTAGACTCCATCGGAGCCCATTCGTAAACATTAGATCCCCTCCAATCTGCGATATGTGATATAGCAATCGCAACTCGGATCTTGTCGAGGGACAATTTAGAAACACTTTGCCTTATTGCGATTTGATCGCATCGCAACCATTACTCCCTTGGCCCGATTTTCTTTAAACCATAGCCTCTTGCTCCTGTGATCTGTGATATGCAAGACCAATGGAAGCCTGCCACTTGGCGCTTCCCCATTCGCTAAACCTTTTGCCACACCATCTCCTCCTGCCACTTGGACAAGTCAAACTTGAAATTTGACTTGCTCTAACTTCTTCATATGAACTTGGATTTGAGTGTCGTTCACACCATTGGAATCAGGATGATGAACACTACGATCCGATAATAAGTGTATCCGAATATTTCCATTTTGAGTTTTGAGCCTTTTACCATGCCACTGGTAGTTTTTGAAGATCCACCTAGATTAACAACCCATACTAGATCGAGAAATCACATTTGGGCATACCCTTCTCCCTTGTAACTACTGACTGAATTGTTATTACAATTACAACATCCCTTTCTCGATAGTCACAAGGTCACAATTTAAAAGGTTTGAGATTATGCGACCTGGTTCATGCTGCAACCACATGACCATCCTCCATCACCCCTAGTGACATATTCTCAAGGTCTCATTAGATAATTTCAACTCCGAAAGCACCCCGCTAGCCCATGCGACTTGTGACTTCCTCCTTTTTTCAATTCACTTAGACTACCCCTAGTTGAATCACATTTGCACACTCATAAGAGTCAATATCTCTTGCGAATTACTCTCTAGTGCGACCTGGAGACCTAATAATTCCTATTGAAACCTATCCTTTTAATATTTTGTGCAACTTGTCTCACCAATTGAGATTTCAACCTTATTACTGATCCAAATTGCGACCAAGATCCACATATATTTTGTGCTTGTGAACCCACAATAATAGTTTATCTATGTTTAGTGTTATTTTTATTCATGTTAACGTATTCATCTTGGGATTAAATCTTGAAATTCCAAGTGACATTGATTTGGATTGTATCAACATTTGATCATTCAATGGAGAGATGACACCACTGGTGGTAAAAATTTCTTGCAAAGGTTTGGGTAGGAGTTCTACTAGAGTAGGAAGTAGTATCAAAGGAGTTGTTGACAACCCACACATTCTACCAATTTATGGAAACATTTCTTGCAATATCAACAAGAAGACAAAGTTGACTTGGTGGAAAATTTACTCGTTTTCCACCCAAGACATCCCTGAAGACAAAGAAGATTTCAAGGTATGTATCAATATCAAAAGATCTCAGTTGCATAAAGTAGTTGCACACCCACTAGTGTTTCCTTGTGTTGGAACCATAGATTGGTTATTGCAACGTGCAAATGAGGATCATTTGGAAATGATGAGGCATGATGGAGATATTTTAGCATCTTTGACTACTGCCAACATTACTACTTATTACAAGCTACCTAAACGAGAAGAATCTTTCAACACTAGATGGCTGATAACTTTTAATGACACTGTCAAAGATGCCAAAGAAATATTGAAATTATGGTGGTAGGAACCCACTAAGTTTAGGGCTAGGGCATACCAAATCTATAATACATAAGGCTTCAAAAAAGTGGATTAGTTGATGGTAGATGTGATGAACAAATTGTATGGGAGAGAAAATATATACTTTCCTTGGGTAATGGGAACCTTTGATTCACACAATAGCCACTAAAGGACCATATTCAGTTCGAGTATCCTCGCATCTTCAATCAAGAGAAATATTCAAACAACCAAGAATCCAGAGAAAGATAAACCATAAGAATTTTACATGGCATCTTATCTTCTTCATTCAATTTGTGCAAAATGTCATTTAGAAGGGTGGGGTTTGAAATGGACCCTAGAAGTATCAAAGCCAATACATATTTACTATAAGAGTTTTTGGAACCTGAGTTACAAAGCTTCATTCTAAACCACTGCAAAATATTTTATTGCTTGTCTATATCAGTAACCCTTCGGTCATGACCCACCTTGTATGTCAGAGTGAGCTCGAAATACCCTCATCAAGGTGGCAGATCGGTTCCTAATTAGTGAAGTAACATATATCAGGGTTTTTGGTGCATACAATCCTCCTCATGCTCTCCCAAGGACAGTGAGAAATAGAGTGCTCTTGTAATAGGTTTTCTACGAGTTGACCATTGGGCTATCTAAGACACTAGAAAAGGGTAAAAAGGGACTGTGGCCTATGTTTCCTTTAAAAATTGGAGCATACTATCTTGAAAATTTCAAATAATCGAAAGCAGAAGATGAGGAAATAAAATGTTTATATTTTGTCGATTTAAGTCTTCGAAAGTATGATTCAAAAGGTGTTGCAACAACACATTGTAAATAAGTTGGATTTGGCTGGTCTTATAGACATTATAAATGAGATGAAGAATATAAAGTCAATAACTTCCATAATTCTTCTGGGGAATTTGGTCCAAATGAGCAACAAAAATAATTCAAAGTGTAATGTCATGAGGGATCTATTTGTCATAATTCAAAGTGTAATGTCATGAGGGATCATCATTAAAAGGGTAATCATAAGGGGTTAAGTTAAATAGGTATAGTGGTCAAGTTGCATCAAGGTAATCATGAGAAAGATTGTGTTGTCACACTTTTTCATCTTGGGCACATAATTATAGGTGTTTTGAGTTAGTTTATGTGTCAAATCATGACTGGTCATGACATCAGCAAGGGTACAACGACCTGCAGTACAAGTGTTACGCTTTTGCCAAAGTGTTACGCTTTTGTTTTCCAAATTCAAAATTGTGATTATCGCCATAAACTCTGCTCTTGATTATCATGGGAGGTTATTTGCATGGTTAGATTCATCTAATATCTCTCCTCTTTATCATTCTCATCAGAAGCTCGGTGTGTGGTCATTCTTATTCGTTGCACAAAGGAGGTAGGGGAGGCACCACACTTTTGCTCCAAGAAGAAGGTTTAGGTTTGAAGGTTTTCATTTGGCCTAGGAGCATTCTTACAAGTTTAAAACGTTGAATGGGTCATTACATGCCATCTACCCTCAATATGTTAGATGATGGTCGAAGGTAGTATGAGCTTGGAGCGCTACGCTTTTACAAAATCACTGTATTTTCACTATATCTCTTAAAACATGCACCCATTTTCCATGAAATTTTTACAGTAGATTATATGGGGGCTATATGAATAAGCCCACTTAATTTGAGGTCAAAATGCTTCATGATTTTCGAGAAACAAGCCACCATAATCTACATCCATTTTTCATTTTCTCGAAATCTGTGAGTCTAATTTGGAGAAGTTTTATGATGATACTAACTTGACATAAAAAAGCCAGCTCAATATGTCTTACAATTTAGGAGATATTAAAAAAAATAGCAGTCACTGTCCTTCTCTACTGCATTTTTGGGTGTGGAGAATAATGTTTGGTATTTGTTATGAAGAAAGGCTTGAGGGAGGTATGTGATATGATCATTTCAGTGTCAACATCATCATCCAAGTTTGAAGCTTGTATAAAAATATCACTGACCACTCAAAATATGAAAAGGAGGCAGGGGCGCTGCATTTCTCACAAATCGGTGGTCAAATCTCTTTCACAAGTGAAAACTTAAGCTTATTTCAATACCCTGGTTTTGAATTGTTACCCAATTACATGCATGAGCTAAGAAAATGACATAAAAACCTACAAGACACCATTTTCATTATCGGTGTGCTTTTTCTTATTTCGTCGTGTTTTCTCCTAATCGTTGTGCTTCCACACAATGCTCCATCTTTTGCACTTGCCTTTGTCGAACTATAAAAATTTTATTTACAGCCTCCAATATAAATATACTCAATCCATTACACTGAATTAAAGCTCCTTTTCATAAATTTGTGTGTTTAAGAAGTGTTTGAAAGCCCATTTTCTCGTGCGTTGTGCTTATGGTGTTGTGCCTATATAGATATAAAAACATTTTAAAATTTTTTTTCTTATGGAAAGAAATAAGGCTTTTTGAAATCATCAAAAGAGGGAAAAAAAAAAAGCAACCTTCATTGAAATAGTTGCAAGTTTATACATTTAGGTACATCATTATATATTGTTCCAAAAATTTGGTATTTCACGGTAAAGAACACTAGCATATAAACATATATATCCCAAAAGAAAATCATAGTTTTTGCAAAAAAGAAAGAAAGAAAGAAAGAAAGATCAAATAGTAGTAAACGAAACAAATATGTCAATTATTTCCAAAGGTCAAGAATATATTTTTGGACCTACTCAACATTTTTTTTTAACCTTGCATGTGCTTTGGTCCAAATCTAGTTGTCTCTAGACATGCTCAAGAGATATCAAAGAAAGATATCGTAGATTACAATTTTTTTAAGGAAGAAATAAGTAATTTTTTTAAGAAAAAACGAGTAATTTTAGAATTGAATTATTGTTATCATCCACGTGATTAAATTCATTGAGTCCCATAGATATGCAATTTTTGAAATCTTTATTCTTTTACCAATTCAAAAATTAGTTTTTAAAAAAAAAACTTTGCAAAATTGTTTAAAGTTGAACCAATATTAACACACATGCTAAAAAATGTTAGAATTCATATCTAAAATCCCACTGACTCCTCTCACACGACTAGAACCTTGACCTGCACCATCAAGAAAATCCCAAGGGAAGTATGTTTGAATGAAGGCTTCATGAATGAGGGAGTGATTATTTTCCCTCGACATTTGTTTGATATCTCTTAGTGTGGATAAAAGTTCTCTGACAAGTGCTTTGATTGCCTTATGTTTTGGAATTTTGTAATGTGCAAATAGGTTTTGAGATTTTCTTCCACATATTTTGTTTAAGGATAAGTTGTTTATAAGTGCTTTTATTCGTTTTGTTTTGGAATTTTGTAATTTGCAAATAGTTTTTGAGATTTTTTTCCACATATTTTGTGTTTAAAGATAAATGTTGTTTTTTCTATTTGGCTTATTTTTTTATTATACTTTTTTAGAAAAACACAATAAATGAATAAATGAGAGATTGATTCAAATTCAACTTTCTTGTGTTTTAGAATTTTGTAATTTGCTAATAACCTTTGAGATTTTCTTCCACATATTTTGTTTCTAAGGATAAGTGTTGTTGTTCCATTTAACTTATTTCCTTCCATATTTTTTTGGACAACGAACAATAAAAGAATAAATGGGAGCACATAAATAAAATATATTTAGGAGGGTGGTTTAGTCTCCATATTTTGTTCCTCCATCCGGGGGGAGCCATGGTATCAATACTAACATGTTAATGGGGTGTCATAAATACACTTTAGTGCCACGTATTTGGACTATGAATTTTAAAGTGATTATAATAATTAAATTTGTAGTTTTGGTGAATTGTTTTGATAGATTAATTTTCTCTTTTAAATAAGTTATATTCCATATGAATACCATGGGCCAATACCATAGATTTTCAATACCATGGGTCAATACCATGGCTTTTCAATACCATGGGCATTTTTATTTTTATTTGATTTTTATAGGATTATTTTTTTATTCCTTTCTTTTATTTTGACAAAGTAAATTATTTACATTACATGAAATTTTTTCTTTAATTTTTATTTTTATGTAATTTGATTTAGTCAAAATGCCAAACATTTTGTTACAACATCTCTACTATATTCGGCTTGAAAGTGCCTCTTGACAATATAAATTAAATTTAACCCTAAAATTCTATATATAACTTATAATTTATAATAAACCAGGGGTTTTGACAACCCCTAGTTTTTCCCATGGTATTCTTGAGCCATGGATTTGTCCATGGTATCCTTCTCTAATATAGCCTATTTAAAGATGTAAAATTGCAATGAATTTTTATTGTTATTAGTTTTTGGATTAGTCATATGTTTTGGAATAATAAAATTTTCTGTGTGGTTCGGGGACACTTGAGATTGGTGATTGCTACATAAATGATGGAGCTTTCCTTGGTTCAGGGACACTGGAGATTGGATGGATCTTGCCTTCGTTCAAGGACACTAGAGATTGGATGGAGCTTCCTTTGGTTCAGGGACGCTAGAGATTGGTGATGAGCTTGCATTGGTTCAAGGACACTGGAGATTGGATGGAGCTTGCCTTGGTTTAGGGACACTGGAGATTGGTGATTGCTACGTCAATGATGGATTTTCCCATGGCATCCTTCTCTAATGTAGCCTATTTAAAGACATAAAATTCCAATTAATTTTTATTGTTATTAGTTTTTGGATTAGATCTGAATTTGAATTTAAATGGGTGGTCTATTTGATAATTATTAAAAAAAATTCACCGTCAAATTTGATGTGTTTTCACCGTCAAATTTGATGTGTGTGTTATAATAAGTAAAATGACAAAATGACTTCCAATTTTAAAGTTAAATCGTCAAAATCTCTAATACCTTAAGTGCAAGTAAAGATAGCCTACAGTAAAATATTATGAATATTATAATACCTCATTCAACTATATGCACAAATTATAGTACATTACATTAACTTTATGTCAATACATTGGTGAGAATTTTAACACTCTATTTATGCTCCTATTTATCAAGAAACCAAACTCCTATGAATGGAAGATGGTTGCTATACATTTGTAATTAGTATTATTTTTCCCTTTTTGTTATCTGATTCTTATTCTGAACTGTTGGGGTTCACAAGCTTGTTTAGTTATCATCAACAAATATTGGGTTTCCATTAGATCTCGAATATGCACGGAAATAGTAAGTTCACAGTTCCATCATTCTACGCATCCTTGCCTCCTTGCGTAGGAATGGGCTGGTGAAGAAATCTTATGAGATTATGAGCTCTAAAGTGGGACTTCTAATTTTCTCCTCAATAGGGAAGTTATAAGAATTCACCAATCCCATGTGTGTTCGATGATTATCTTCCCTAACTATTAGATTTATATTCTGCATAATTCTTTGGAATGTTTGACTTCCCTTTTATTCGCTAGACTATTAATGTGTATTTCCCTAGAATGAATGTTTGATTTCTCTCATTATTATTTGTCACTCTCTATTTACATAAAGTAATAAAAACGTTTTAGGGATAATTGTAAAGCGATATACTCTTGAAATTCTCCGCCATTATTTCAGATATAACATGAATACTAAGTTAGATACATGTTTGATTATCGTAAGATATATTTTTATTATCATTTCACAGTTCCACATAAATGATTTATTGTTCTTTCACTGGAGAAAAAACTTTGGGCATAACTGTCTATGTTGACTGGTTAAAGAAAGGTGTTAGCTTTTATTATGGACTTGTAAAGCTTTAGGTTGATATGATTCATTGTTCTTTAACATTGGACTAGAGAGGAAATCTTGGGCATAACTGTCTACTATTCACTGGTTAAAAGTCAAAATTCATAAACTTTATGGCTTTTCATGCTCAGCCAGGGAACACTAAGAACTACGCACAGTCGGCATAAATACCTGTTTTGAACTTTGTTTTGGAGTTGTGATATATGGTGCTCTTTTGGAACTTTGTAGTGTTAAAATACAAAATTTATCTGATAAGTTTTTCTTTCATTCACAGGCAAAGAAAATGTTATGATTACTTGTTTTTGAAATTTGAAGTAACAGAAAAACACGGGTAGAATGATTTATTTTTGCATCACAATTTTAATAATCTTCTTTTTATCTAGTTGCGTTTAGAGTAGTTGTCTAATTCAGTATGGATTTCTAATTCAGTATAGAAGAGATGTGGTAATACAAACATAAATATTTGTTTTTGGGTTACAGATTTTGATAACTTTGTTGGCTGTTTTTGGGTCGCAGATTTTGATAACCCAAAGCAATAATATTTGTCCTGATAAAACTTAAATAAGTATGAGAAAATCTATTACATTCTAAATAAGTATGAGAAAAACTTAAATAAGTATGAGAAAATCTATTACATTCTAAATAAGTATGAGAAAATCTATTATAGAATGTAAGTGTACCAATCTGATTAATAAAGTACTTCTTTGGATAATCATTTTTTAAATCTAGATCAGGTTAATATAGTACTTCATTGTATAAGGATAACAATTTTTAATGTGAAATATGTAGAATAATTTTTCATGTGAAACTGTTTATTATTTCAAAACCAGAGAAGCTGCAGGGCAGCTAGTCCCTGCCCAGGGCTTGAAGATCAATAGCTTGAATGGGTTGCAGATTGCCAAACCTGGTTATGTTAATGAAAATTTCAATTAGAGAATACAGCTGAACTTTTAAAGTCAATTTTGGTAAATAGTAAATGCAAGGGCTTAGTGATTAGTAGTGCTTCCAATAATAAATTCGAATTTACTAAATATAGAGACAGTAACTTTTCGGTTATCGTAGGTCGTGTTAAAGTAATTAAACTAGAACAGTCCACCACAATGGCTCTTGAATTTTTAGTATTAACAGTTAGGTACATTAAAATAGATGTCGGTAGTATTACTCCAAAGAAAGAAATATTTGTTTACTCCCACTCGCGGTTGAAATATTATGGCATAGCATTGAATAAGTATTATTTTCACAGCTTCCTAGTTTAGAATACGAGTATAATTATTAATGACAGTGGACTAACTCACAGTGGACTAACTCAGCTTATCAAGTTTCCTGGAAAAGTTATGTTCAGTTTTTCAGTAACAGTAGTTAATGGGATAACCTGGATTTTCTCAGTTGGGTCTGCAGAAGTGTAAAAATTCTGATAAGAAAACACATGATGATTACTGTTGCATAGTTTCTCAAAAATTTTCACGTTAACTGGATGGTTTTCATGTTAACTGTAATTCAGTAATTAGTGGACAATGACTCATGATCGAAATGAACCTTGTGCAATTCTGCGCGGATTATTCCTGTAAAGTAAATTTTGGTGTTAAAAAAATTGGCTTTGCATAGGTTGACCGTTGACACCTCTGGTTTGGTGTTAAAAAAATTGGCTTTGCATAGGTTGACCGCATTCTTGCTTGCCTTTCCGCCATGGGAATCTTGAAGGCGATCAAGCCAACAAAAGATGCCCAGGAAATTAACGGAGCAGCCGAGGCCATGACCATGAAATACACGCTTACCAATCTCACCAAAACCTACTTCGTCTCTCAGGACATTAGTCCGTTAAGCCTCGCTTCCCTGGTTCTCATGCCAACCCACGGTCTTCTGAGGCAACCCTGGGACATTCACAAGCGAGCGCTCCATGTCGGTGATAATTTCAAGGATTCTTGTGGCCATGGCAAGGATTTTTGGTCTTATGCAGCAGCCAACCCGGAGGTCAACAACGTCTTACTTTCACAGCTTCTTAGCTTAGAATATGTATATAGAGTATAATTATTAATGACAGTGGACTGATGCAGCTTATCAAGTTTCCTGGAAAAGTTATGTTCAGTTTTTCAGTAACAGTAGTTAATGGGATAACCTGGATTTTCTCAGTTGGGTTTGCAGAAGTGTAAAAATTCTGGTAAGAAGACACATGATGATTACTGTTGCATAGTTTCCCAAAGATTTTCACATTAACTCGACGGTTTTCATGTTAACTGCAATTCAGTAATTAGTGGACAATGACTCATGATCGAAATGAACCTTGTGCAATTCTGTGCGGATTATTCCCGTAAAGTAAATTTTGGTGTTAAAAAAATTGGCTTTGCATAGGTTGACCGTTGACACCTCTTTTCTTTGAACTAAACTCAATACACATAATGTTTCTCGTTTTGTAATTAATTAGTTTCATAAGCATTTTTAGATTGAAATGCATGTGACATTTCCACCGAACGGTTGACTTAGTGAAAACCACAAGCTTTTTCATATCTGGCCATCTAAAGTATAATTTTTTTAATTTAAAGGTTCTATGTCAGTCCATTATTATCGAGATGAGGTTCTAGTTTAGCAGAGCGTTTGGGAGCAACGAGTGTTCTAACGTGGAGATTGCATGCACTTCACATGTCCTTGTAGCATTGGGACGACGAGGCCACCCTCTTGTCTAAGCTTCATATCGCTCAGGCTGTTTTTCGCCAGCTTCGCTCTTACATCCTGCATTCTTTATATTCCTATGCTACAGGGCGCTCTTGATCCCACCTCATGGCTTCAATTTGCGGGACCTGCTCAAGAATCAAACATTTCAGAAACTACTGCCATTGCTCTCTGCTCCGGCGTTCTCGGCGATACAGCCGAAAATGAAGAAGAATCAACGGAATTCGACCCTGAGCTTTTCGGCGTAAGCCTGGCCGAGGACAGATGCATAGAGAAGGGAAGAAACGATAAGTAGATTTTGATACACACTTACCAACAGGCAGATTCTGCAACGACCGGCTCACAATCGACTACCTAGGTTCGTTCAAAAAAGAGCCCTTTAAACTTCTTGTTTGAGCATTCCCATTTTCGAATCAAATTGTTGTGGCTCGGAGTTAAAAATGTAACTTGTTGTAAAGCCGTGTTTCGATCATTTTAATGCAGAATATTGCCACGATTGGAATTTCCGCATAGAAATTTTTTGAATTTGATGAGCAAATTTGCCGTGAAATGCGATCCCCTTCCAGCGCCCAAGTCCAATAATTTTCCTGGTTTGAAGTGGGATTGCACAAAAATATCAATAATTTTCATTTTTGTTTTGAGTATTTGGGAGTTCCAAGTAAAACATAAAAATAACTTGAAATGACCGTGTTGTAAGCATATTATGGAATCACCTGTTAACAACGACATACAGTATCCTGTCGCTTCGTCCATATCTC
>APFE031459411.1:0-20751 GCA_000404065.3 Pinus taeda | reverse complement strand
TCTTCCTCTGCAACATGGGCACCATCTTCTGAATGTTCTGAAAGAAGAAAACCGGGATGTTCATCATCCTCACTCGGGTGAAGTGCATCAAGAGGCGAATATGATATGAGTACACCTGTGAAAATCTGCCCTCACAGGTAAAATAGTGCATAATGAGCCTCATCATGGGAGCATACTCGCTCCTGAGAAACCTGAATGGAAACACACCTGCCAAATGTCTCATGAATGGTGGCCGGACATAAGGCTCAAAGTGAACACTATCTAACATCTTGCGCTTATTCCACAACTCACCAACATTAGGTATCCCTGTAGCATGTGAGATCACCTCGGGTGTCAATGTAAAGTTCACCCCTGCAAGGTTGACATGTCCATCATGCAAGTGTAAAACAAAAAGGTGGGCCAACTCTCGGTGATGCTGAATCCGAGAGATCCTCTCACAAAATTCATAGCAAGACATGTACTGGAAATATGATACTGCCATAGGACAAGCTTGTAACTCTGTCAAAGAGGTGGGCTCCTCTCGCTTATGATGTCCACCCTTACGAGGCCGCCTCTGTTCCTCAATCTCTGAGGCTGATGATTGGTCATCACTTTGCTCATAAGTTTCGGTTTCTGACATAGTTTAGGAGCAAAGTGGACAAATTGTACTACTATTTCTGCCTGTAAAAAGTGTTGAATTCTATGCTGTTTCAAGGGGACAAGGACATGAGGGAAATGTTAGGGGAGGGACCTTTTTACAAGGAATTGGGAATATAGGAATACAACAGGGAATTTAAGGAAAATATTGCAAACAATTATTGCATATAGGAATACATATTTATAATCAGGAATATTGGGAAATCATTTGCAAAAATCATTGCATATGGGAATACATGTATAGAAAGTAAACATATGGGAATATGAATACATTCATTACAGGGGAAGATAGGGAAAATTTACAAAACTCTTTACATATTTACCAACAATTTCTTGTGGTTACACATGCATATGGTGCAGCAAGATAAGGGTTTGAGTTTTTTTTTTTGATGCTTTGGGAGAGGGGTAGGGTTTGCATTTTATTTATAAAATAGTATGGGAAAATAGATATAAATACAAATGTGAGTGGAAAGGGGAAGGTGGGAAACAATTAGAAAGGGAAAAAACCTTGAAACAACACAAACCCTAGCACATTTTAACCATTAATACTGCAGTCATATGAAGGGGTTTCTCTTGCACAATTTTGATCATTAAAACATGTTCATAATATCCACCAATTGTAACCAGCAACCATTCCAAGATTAAGGAACCTACCTCAAGCGATTTGATGGCTTGGAGGGCGTTTGAGAAAATTTGAAATAAGATTGCAGGGAGACAGCTTGACGGGTCGCGCACCACGCCCAACGGGTCGCGCGCGCCTGACGGGTCGCGCCCATTGTAAAATTGCACTGTGGGAAACCCTCTGACGGGTCGCGCGCCTCTGACGGGTCGCGCACCTGGCCTGACGGGTTGTGCCCTGACCAACGCCCGAACTTGCTCTGTTTTCGCTCCTTTCACTCAATCACTCTCTCAAACTTCTCTTGCAAGTGTCTAGGATGCACAATGAGAGTGATAGGAGGGAGATTGGGTTTTTATAAGTTTCATTTTTTGAAAAAATTTCATGCTCAACCCACTTTCTAATGTTTCTCTTTGACACTTTATAAAACTGACTTTTTTGGTTTCTTTTTGTTCTTGAAATTGACTCTATTTAGTGGCTTTGCTTGAATTCTTTTTGCAGGTAGATCATCAGAGGGATCTTGGCAAGGGGACAGGGTTGCATTATTGTTCGCTGAAAGACTTTTGAAATTTCATCACTTTTACAATATTTGAAAAAATGACCTTGCTTTTAAAAACAGAGTTTTTAAATCAAGGTGAAGATTAACTGTACCAGATAAAAAATTTAGAAGAAAACACCTTTACAATCATTCCCTCTGGCTTACTTGAAACACTCATTGAATTTTCAAACACCATGACCTTGGTTTAACATTTTTGACCAAACCCAGAACTAGGAAATGGACCTCAAAGAAGGCAGACAAGCTTGAAAGAGCTTAATGACTAAAATGACCTGAACCATCAATGCCAAGAGGGGTATAAACACATCAGCTCCTCCATCAGGGTTATGGCATGCCTAACGGGATGCAAAAATTGACACTGATGAGACACCTACCTATGCAAATGCAAAGAGTTTTGATCGCTGATGGAGGGCTCAAGACTGACTCTAACAGGAAGGATAAAATCCCACATCCCTTGTAATTCGACCACTTCCTCATCATCTCTTTGTTCTTTAGTTGTTGAGACTCCATCTTACTCTCCATCTAATTCAGCATTCGATATAGAATTTGGAGGTTTAGGATCAACATGGGAATTTATTTTATATGGTCTAAAAGATTTCTTTGAGGAAGTCTCTGCTACCTGTTTCTTGATATCAACCATTTCATTAGACATGGTTTTGAGGACTTTTTGTAAACCTTCAAGATCAAAAGGATCTTTAGGTGCTTTTTTCTTAGATTCATCCCTAGAAGTCACTTTCTTGGATTTTCTTTCTTCTAAAGCATTTTTCTTATCTAAGGCTAGAATTCATTTTTCTACAACTATTTATTCGTTCATGTTTTCTACCAAAGTTGGTTTGGCAGTCGTATCGACGAAAATAGTTGTGTTCGAAGGGGGATCATAAATGTACCACTCATTTTGGACTTCATCACTAGGCTTAGATGTCACTGGTATTTTATTCAATAATTTATTAAAGAAATAATTGAAGTCTTTAATTGGTTCCTTAGGTTCAGCTTTCAAATTGGAGAGATCATTGATTAGGGTAGTCATGGATCTGTCATCTCCAAATTTGGTTAGGAAATTCTCTTGAAAGGCATCCCAACTAGTTATAGAACCTGATGGTAGTGAGAATTACCATGATCATGCTGATCCTTATAAATTATAAGGAAATAATCTTACAACTACATCCTCTTCTACTACTGCATTTAGATTAATAAACAACATAAAATTGCTGATGTGTTCCTCAGCTAATAGACCATTATTGGGATTGAACTTTGGTAGCCATTCTTTGGGATGAGCTGGCAATGGATGTAAAGGTCCTGCCATTATTACAACTCCTAGATTTGTCTGGGGCCTTGGATGATTTTGAGCCATTGTTGGTTTCTGCGTAGAAGAATATGTTCCAGTGGTTGAAGGTGATTTGGTAGAGGAGGGTTGAGTTCCAGTACCTGTGTAAATCACGATCTCGAGTTGTGAGGTGGGTGATTAATCTTGTGATGAAATGGATGGAATGAATTAAGATGATTGAGGTGTTTATGAGAGAACCTCACTATGAGATTCATATGGTGTCTTCTTAGCTTTCTTACGGCGTGGTAGAGGGAATTTGAATGGGGGAATCACAAACTTTTCACTTTGTACTCTAGTTAACTATTGAGATGAGGGAAACTGAGAAGTAACACTATCTTGGGATAACTCAGATTCTTCTTGAGATATTGAAATCCCATGTAACTTACAAATTAGAGATTGGACTTCAGGGGTTTCTGTAGATGAAGAATGATTTGGTTTCTATGGAATTTCAATAGTGGGTTCTAAGGGTGTGTTTACAACTTCTCACATAGGATTGGGAGATTTGCAATGCGATCGAGAAGTTGGAGGTTAAGGTGAGGGATTTTTACTGTTAGAATGGCCTTTTGGTTTGAATTTACTTGCCATTCATAGTTAGGCCCTCCTTCTAGTGCCAAAATGTTGAAGCCTCGAAAATCATTGCTACAACATGGGGGAAAACCACCCGGTTCGGAACTTGGTTGGCAACTCCTTTTCTGTTTGGTGTAGTGGCTCCGACTAGGGATAATGGGGCTGTTGCTCTGACTCATGGGTAGACTTCTCTTGGGACTTTTCTCTAGAATTGTCTTTAGAATTTTCTCTAGAGCTTTCCTCTAAGCTTACACTAAGAGTTGGCTCCCGTATTGGTTCAATCTATAGCAGGTCTAATGGGACCTATAATAGTCTCCACTCTCTATATTAATGGAAGGCCTCAAGATCATCTAGGGAAAAAAGTAGTGATTCCATATGCTTTACTTCCAAAAATGTCTCTTTTTGTAGGAAGAGGATTGAATACATCTTCCTCATGGGTGAATATTTTCACTTTCACCATAGTATTGAAGTCTTTGGCAGTGCCATTTGGGTCATATTGTCTTCCTAAGAATGTAGCCAATTTAAGATATTTCATAATCTCTGCTTCCTTGCATGCATGTCCAAAATCGTGTAGTGAAAATGCACCGCATTGCAATGGAAATGTAGGCCAAATGGCCTTTTTCTATTCCTTCAATCCTTTGCTCAGCCCACCATCTTCTACTATTTGGTAGGCTATCTCCCTAGCCATTAACTTATCGGGGACATAGTATGGGACAAAATGCGGTGAAGAAATGCTCTCAAATACTCGGATATATGTAAATTTCTCCTCCCCAAACCATCTGCCTACAGGTAGGATATCTACTTCAGCTTCTCTAGAAAATCCAGGGGCATTCCTGTTGTAGACCTACTTATGAATAGGCATCATAACTCCTTGACAAATTCTGTAAAAATGGGGATGAAACTGAGACTCCCAAATATTCTTATAATATATATGAATGGGAAGCAGGGGTTTCACAGTCCACTTCCATCCCATGATAGGATAATTTGGAAGTGAAACAGATAGCATCCATTATATAGGCACTCATGAAAAATGGAGGGTAAACCCTAGAAGAGATACTCCTCATTCTCCTATACTTCATTATGGATTTCACAAAATTATCAGACAAAATTTGGGCCCAATTCATTATTGTTACATTTATGGTTGCATTTATCAATGGAAACCATTCTAGGGAAAATTTGGTACTATCGGGTTTGCCAAACATTCTACATAGCACGGTTACTGCAAAACTATGAGGGGGAGATATAGATGTTGTAGAACACATACCCTTTTTATCCTTTTTGATCTTGCCTTCATTTTGCGTCCAGGTTCACGTGAGGTCTACTGGGTCTTCATTCTCCTTAGAAAATTTCTAGAGGAACTGTTTGTTGTAGAACATTTGTGGCTCTGGCAGATTGTACATAAGCCACGGGTTGTCTAGTGAAGAATATTCCATAACCTCTTACATGCTGTTCTTAAATTCTCTGTCTGATACATCCACCTGATCAATTGTCCACTTGACCATATCTGTATATATAATTATCTTTGCTCTTGCGGTTATGTGGTATAAAAATGAGCACGTCGTCTTGAAGATGGAGGCATCTGAGGAGGCATGACCATCGAATGTGGCCTTTGTTACCAGAGGTCTTGGTTGATCTTCTTCTAATAAATCATACATGGTTTCCCACGTAGAGGTTCCTCCATCTCTGCTACATGTAGTATTAGAGAATAAAGGAGTCATTTATGATTTCTCAGATGTGACTATCTTTCCCCTCTTTGCCATTGCTCCCATTGACTCTTTCTGTGGATTTTTCCTGAAAATGGAGCAAAACAAAAGCTATCGGATATACAGAGATAATAATGAAAATAAGAATGAATGTTGCAGATAACTTTGAAAAGGTGACAAGAAAGGATTTTTTATTTGAACGCAAGTGAGAAGATATCGTATCACATTGAACTTCCTTTCAAACATAAATGCTATTACTCCTTACTAAATTCCCACTAATGGTTTCTTATCCCTAGCTTTATTGCTCATTAATTCTCTACATTGTAAGTTGGGGAAGAAACTTTTTAGGGTGGTGAGCCTTTAAACTATGAAAATGTTGATTTTGCAATTGCTATGCAATATCGTAAATCGCATTATCGCATTGTGATTATGCACTTTATTTAACGTTTCTTTAGTTTTTATGCAATGTGAAATGCAGAACGCTCATTATCATTTTCAAAGCATAACTTATTTGTTAGGATTTTCTATGTAAATCCATTTTTCTTCAGCAGCAGACTTGAGTGCTTGTTTATAACGTAGTTCAGAATTAGGTCTGGGTCTTCAATCTTATTTCGCAATCCCGCATGATGATAAGGGTTCAGGCTTCTCTTAAGTGTTCTTAATGTGATGCGATAAGGGACATTGTGTCATTGCAGTCTCACATATCGCATGGTTTAAGATACTTTGTTAAGACGTGCCCCTTAGAAGTGGTGATTTGTGATGCAAGCCTTATTTTAATAAGAAATTCTTTAGAACTTAGTTCACATGGGAAACCTAATAGTTTCAAGGTTTAGCACAATGTTCTCTTTTTATCACTTTTCTCTAGTTTTTGTGGATAGGAAGGCTTTTGACATGCTTGATTGTGCGATATGCGAAAAGGAGAACATTTGCTATATTTTTCAAAAGGTTATATCTTGATATCTTGCTTTATTCCAAAAATTAACAAGAAAAATGCCTAAATGCTAAACTTATTTTTGGAAGGATTTTTTAAAGGGTCCCCATTTATTAATATAATATTGACTATATCTATTAATAAATGGGGGTTGTTGAATAGCACAACACTACCATAGATCAAATACAGATAGGTGCAATTGGTTCATAGAGTCATATGGATTAGCAGAAACCTCTATTATAAGGAAACAAAGACATGGTCCACAGAGAAACCTTGCTGAAGTACAACCAAGCCATGTGAAATCATGAATAAGTGTAGAGAGCCCCAGTGATAGGAGAGTTTTTCACAGAAAGGATTGTGCCTGGTTGAAGTGTGTAGGTTGACTAAAAATTCATCCTCAGTATGGAGAAAATAGTCAAATGGTCATTCTCATGTTTAATAGATTAGCAGAGACAAATTTAGACACAAAAACAAAATGAAAATCCATGTTGAAGTGCACTTGGGAAGTGTGAATACATGGGAAAGGTGGAAACATTGATTAATGGACAACATAGGAACAAAACCAAAGAGCTCATATGAGAAAAGGGGGAGAAAAGATACACTTGGTAGAGAGCTAAGTGGAAAAGCTCCTAGTGTGTGCATTGTTGTGTTAGGCTGAGTAAGAGCTTGTTCTGTGGCTAAGAGTGCCTATGTAAATGTAAATATATCCCGAGAGCAACGCTTTGTGTGAAAGGCGAAGTTGTTGGTGCACTGTGTGGAAGGTCAAAGATGCATGTGAGCTACTGTGAGCAAGGCTGAGAGTTAAGCCTGTGTTATGGAGAGAGGAGATCATAGAGATGTTGTATGTTAATGAAGAGTAGAGGACAGAGCTGCGTGGGTGGAAATGAGTGACTGTTGTTGAAGCATATCAGAGTGCTGCAAAGTGAGAAGTGTAAGAAAACAGATCAAAGAAGTTATAAGGTAGAGTGGCTGCCAAATTACAGAGAACATATAGTTCTTATTTGAATGTGGGTTGGTGCCTACATAAAGGAAATTGGTGCTCCCATTCTCTAGTGGGTGGCTGAGAAGGCTTGGGGGTTGGTGCCTCCTGTAAGTTGGTGCTTGAAAAAATCCAAGAAGTTGCAAGTTTGTGTTTGCAACAAATCGTGAGGTTGGTGCCTGACATAGTTGTTTTGGTAAGATCGATAGGTGTCTACAACAAGACGGAGTTGGTGCTTCCTGTTAGTCAATGCTAGGAAACAATCAAAGGGAGTTGGTGCTTCCTGTGAGTGGGTTCTCACAAAACAGATTGATGTAATAGAGTAGGTGCTCTTGTTTACATCAATAAAACCAAAAAACTTTGTAGTTTTTTCCCAAAAGGGTTTCCATGTAACAACCTTGTGTCTCATATGTATGATGCTCATGGTGTGTATGTTTGTTTGTTGATTTCATGTTGCTTCTATATTACGTATTGTTGTTGAGTATATGGATGATTTCCAAGTTTAAATAAGAAAAGTAAATTGGAATAAAGAAGTTAAAATTAGCCTTAATATTGATTCACCCCCTTCTCAGTATTATCATTGTTTCCAACAGTGTCAAGACATTTCAAAGAATCAATTAAAAATGGTTCTTGTTTTCTTCACTTTGATTTATTGTTGTTTGAAGATACTTCATTACCAACATCTAAATTTTTTGTACATCTTGTTATCACTTATATTTTCCTAGAAGTTGTAAGAAGAGGAAAGGGGTTCGAGGTAACCACAAATCAACTTTTGGGTACATAATCTAGCCAATATGTACCTATACAGGGCTCTCTCTTTAAAATTTAGCTTTGTTTTATAAGGTTTTAGGCTAGTTATGAAAGCTTTAGGATTTTGATTGGGTTTGGTGGTGAAATTCAGTAGCAGATGGGTAGAACTGAATATTTCAGGCCATTGGGCTAATGGAGTCAACAGAAGATGGCTCAATCGGATTTGATTTTTCAACAAAGGATGGATTCACAGGGAAAGATAGCTAAACATGGAGAAAATGATAACTTTAAAGGACGGGATGGGTTCAAAAGGGAAGAAGGGAAATTAAGAATCCTTCCACCTGTTTTGAGAAGAGGAAATCTAGATGATCACCAATAAAAAGCAATTAAGGATTTTTTACTAAATGAAATGACAAACTAAGAAGCAGGAGCAATTCAGAATTCCTTGCCTATAATAGTTTAGAGGAAAACATTAAGAATAAAAAAGATTGAAAACCAGATTGCACTTAAGCACTTTCTAAATTATACTTTTTCATTTTAATATTCAGATATGGAACATAATTGAAATATTAAACAAGAGAACAATATCACGTGGGTTATAGAATACTTATTTGTTCTAGTGTTTTACACATGAATCCTATGAAAAGTCCTTTGTATCAATTCTTCTTCCAGCCAGCCATGCAAGATTTGGTCCAACAATACTTTATTCCAAAGTAATTAGTTTTATAGAAATGTCTAAGAATCCACCCTCAATACTCCGAATGAGGGAATATTTATACAAAAATTTTACAATTAAATATCTCATAACAAAGTGAGATATATTTTAGGGTGACTAACTATAAGTTACATGAAAGTAGATACAGATGGTCTCGTAGATAGAAGATAAAGTTAACTGATGGCTTGTTGTTCCTGTTTTTGTGAATGAGCTGGAGGCAGGCCCTATGATGAGGCATCTTGCTGTATTTCTCGTAAATTAGTGGTGTATGTTCTATTTTTCACTTTCTCACTGACACAATTTGACCTGTTCTGATACTCTTTACCTGTTTGATCCTTGTTCATCCTCTTTTACCGTCATTGACTGTAGTAAATAATGAAAATTTACCTTTTTTACCAAGGATAAATTACAAAATGTCTAGCATTTATGTCCACCATTTTTCCTGTGGTATTCTGGTTCTTTGAATTTTTCTGAGGATTTCTTCAGTCTCAGTGTACTCGAAAAAGGTAGGCTGAACTGGAAACAAATGCCTCAACTCATGTTCAAGATAGAAAAGGTTCTCTAAAATGTCATAGAGAACTCTGCCCGTAGGCAGTGCCTTTAGTGCTGATGTACTAGTTGATGAGCTGGCCTGGTTATCTGCATATTGAGCCAATTTGTCAACATTATCTATACGCCTCATTAATTTATCATTGATAACTAAAGGAATAGGGTGTCCTTTTCTCTGCAAAATACCAAATTTCTGCATAAAAACATTAATTTCCTCCTGCATGTTTTGGCATCTCCTTTCTAAATTCTACATCAGAGACCTTTTGGTCAATACCTTTTTTACTTCCAGAATAGTCCATGTTCTATCTTCAATGCCTAGTTCTTCAAGCTAGTACTTATTCTTGCTATTCAAAAAATTTATAAGCCTGGTGGCTTCCTCAGGCATCCTTCCTAATTCTTCCTTTGTCCTCTGAATTCCTTCCAGTGCTACCTTTATTAAATCAATCTGTTAAAAAATTATTTGTATTGATGGCCAAACATCGTTTATTGACTGAGTGATGTTGGTCCAAAGACTTTTCTTAATTTATGCTAAGGGTTTGTCAAATGTGAGATATTTTTCTAATGATTTCACTTGCTGAGTAGCAAACTGCTCTTTTACCTTTTGTAACTCTGAAACTTGGACTTCATCTCCTCCATTGATTTTATCAATTCATCTGTGCTTAAAATTGAAGTTCCTGCTAGTGTCATTCCTGTACCTGTGACTGTGACTACTTCAGCTATGGCTAAAGGGACATTGGGTGCCAGATCTATTTCCAGTGTTGAAGGGGCTGCAGTGGAGACCAGTGGTATCACATTTGGAGGCTGGGAGGTCAACTCTCCCTGCTTGCTCTTGAGTGATTTTTCTAACTCTTGCTCGGCCTCCTTCAATTGTTCATTAAGTTGTAGGACTAAATCCATAAGCTCCTCTTCAGATTTATTTTGAACAATTTCTTTAGTTTGTGGATGTCTTGATGGTGGTAATTTTAGCTGCTTTCTCAAGGCAGTTATGTCTTCCTATTTTTTCTTTATTAAGGCTTTTGCAGCCTTCACATCCTTTAGATTCTGACCCAACCCAATCACTAACTCTTCCAAAGATTTAATTCTACTATCTTTAGCCTATGAGGAGGCTCTCTCCAGTTGTAATTGGGCAGTTGTATTATTAAAAGAATTTTCTAATCTTTGGGCCATCATGGCCTTACCAGTCAAAGTTGAATATATCATTTCCCCTATTTGCCTGTGTAACTCGATCTAATCCAAGGGATGAATATCTTTTTCCATGACCTCAAAATTTGTTTGAAGGTAATTTGCAGCTGTCTGAGGTTGTTGTACTTTAGGCTTGAAGAGGCTCATTTCCATTTTTCCCTCCTTGATGTCATATGCTGACATCAACCTATTATGATTGGTGGAAGCCATTTTTAAATATTGATTATAGACTTGGATCCTTAATGGCTCATTCCTAGCTTTTATTTCCTTGAATTTATTTTTAAAATCCAAGTTCTCATTTCCTGGAGGCTTAAAGGATGATACTTCAGTGCTCTGTTGTCTCTCCAACTTCTGTCTTTGTGAGTTAGAAGGTGTCCCACCTGCTAGGAAAGTCTCGCGACTATCTGCACCTTCTTTTCTTTGGCTATCTGTGGTTTCTTCAAAAATTTCCTCTTCTGAATGAGGATTTAGCATGTGCCTTTTAGCACCAGGCTGGTCTGACGGACCACTGGCAGGGGTAGCTACTTCCCTATCTCTCTTTTTGTTCTTTTCCTCATTCAGAGTCGTCTGCAAAATTGGGGGCTCTTTTATATTGACTTGAGTTGGGTGAGCCTGTGTTTGAGCCTGCTCTTGAGAAGTTTCAAGTTGTTTAGACATGAATAATTTTTCTATTGCTTGGGTACTGGTCTCTGGTCTCTTTCCCTTGGATGCCCCTGTAAGTGGTGTACTGGTATCCTGTGAGTGCCTCTAAGAGGTTTCAGCTCTAGAGGAATTGATCTCTGATGCTGACCTTTGAGAAGTTTCAAACTGTACCTGTCCAAAAGAATCTCGGTCAAGTGTTTTTTCAAGATCCTTCATTACATTTTCTATATTGACCTGTTTAGTATCAGTTTCCACTATGGCACCTACTCTCCATTCATCCATATTAGCAAATTGTTCAATCTCTGGAACTCTGTGATGTATGTAAGGTGATAGTCTATTTTTCGTCCTTCTATCATAGATGAAACTATGGGGATCATAAGGAATCCAACTAAAACTTTTGTGTAGTTTAAGCTGATCTTCCAGAATTTTCTTTATTTCTCTCCATGCTTCCCTAGTGTTGCAGATGAAAGGGCCTAGTTGATACTTGATTCTAAGTTGTGCTTTCTTCTTGACTTTGTGAAAATGAACCAAGTCTGAATTTATCGTTTGTCTGAAATATTCCAATGCAAACAATCTCATTGGAACATATATGGGCAGCTTGAATGGGGAAAGCTCACACCCATATACTCTGATTTCTATATGGTTTTGATATAAATACCAGTCATCCACTCTGTATTGTTTAAAGAGCTGAAGGATCTTCTTAATGTCATCATTGATTCTGGGAGGTGAAATCCCTATCAGCAAGGTGGTTGTTGGGTGAACAAATTGATCAATGAACTCATTATAGGAATAAGGGTTGGCATAAGATCTATGGAAGATGGAAGTCCAAAAGATGACAGACCTTTCATTACCCTTAGTATCAAGTTTCATAACAGAAAATGAGAATTTTTCTGTTTGGTAGTAGAGAATGAGGTGATATATAAAGGTGAAAAACTTGAAGACCCTTTCATTCTCCAGTCTCATGAACTGGTCATGAATTTTGTCATCAATAAATGAGGCATAATCATACTTGATAGCAGGGGGCTGTCCAAGAGTAAAGATAGACAACAAAACTAGGGTCAGTTCATCTACATACTCACTAGTGTTGAATCCCATGACTGCAAATATCATATCGACTATGATCTTACCCATTTCAGTGAAGAAAACTTGCATATAAGGAGGTGGATCCCAAGTTTGATATTGTTTTAATATGAAGGTTTGGCAGAGGCAATCAAGTTCAGATTGGGACATTTTGGTTGATTTCTCAAGTAAATGTCCAATGGAAATGGGAGTGAGGGCCTAGCTAGAGTGAAATTGCAACATCTCATTGATTGATTCAGCAGTTATTGGGAAAAGGACTGTTTTGTTGGGAGACATGACTACTCTGCGGTTGGGGTCATAATTGGCATGGCATTGATGGATTATGTCAGGGAAAACATGAACAAAGGGGAGAAAGTATATGGGAAGATTGGATTCCCACAGTCCTATGGCATCACGACCATTCAAATAGTTGTCTCTACATTGGCAAAAGACTTTGAGATGATTTTTATCAGTGGTTAAGTCTTTTATCTGGAAGTCCTTATCTGTGAGAGGTAGATAGTCCAAATCTTGATGAGGAGCATTAATGGGTGCAACATTCAAAGCTACCGGGGTTTCCATTTCTAGTAATTGTGGATTCAGAAAGGGGACTGAGGTTTTGTTTGCAAAAATGGGCAAAATAGAGGGTCTGGAGGACTTGAATGGTGACAATAACAACAAAACTATGGTGAATTTGGGCCTTTTTAGTCAATTTACAGTGGAAAACAAGAACTTTGCATGGTTTTTTGTCGGGATTTTGATAAATACCTACTCTTTGGGAGACATGTGACAAAATGTAGGTACTATGTAGGTACTATCTGCGAGAGGTAGATAGTCCAAATCTTGATGAGGAGCATTAATAGGTGCAACATTCAAAGCTACCAGGGTTTCCATTTCTAGTTCTTGTGGATTCAGAAAGGGGACTGAGGTTTTCTTTGCAAAAATGGACAAAATGGAGGGTCTGGAGGACTTGAATGGTGACAATAACAACAAAATTATGGTGAATTTGGGCCTTTTTAGTCAATTTATGGTGGAAAACAAGAACTTTGAAGGGTTTTTTGTCGGGATTTTGATAAATACCTACTCTTTGGGAGACAGGTGACAAAATGTAGGTACTATGTGTCGGCTGCAAATTTTAGAGCAATTTGGCCACTGCAAGCTTGAGCTAGTTGATATCGACGTTCGTTTGCATGGGCGTACAGGTTTCCAGAATAAAGTACTGAAAATGACACGTTTGTTTTATGTACAAAGTCACGAGTTGGCGGGTTTTAGGATTTCGGATGGGTGACGTCAGTGGCAAACGACATGATGTTTTGTCATTTATTGGGGAGGTAGTAAGTGGTTTATATTGCACCGCTTATGGGGAAAGGGTGGTATTTAGCCTTGGGCCAGTGATTCCATAGAGTGGCGGACGCGTGGCAGAGGTAGTGTACATGAAACTGCTTTGTGATCGCACACTAATGTGCAGTAACAAAGGGCTGTGCGATATGTTTTATGGCCGTCAGATGTCGGGGGCTTGATTGTACGACTGTTGGGAGATACAAATTGACGGGGGTTTAACAAAGGCGGGCCCGATATAATTAAGGATTATTTAATCATCTCGGGGGCAATGAGATTGGCTGGTGAGGTTATTAATTAACCATGAGAGTTAATTAATCTTGTTTTAATGTAGCAAGGGTTAGGGTTCTTAATGCATTACTGATTAACTCATTAATCCCTTTTTAAAACGTATTACGGTTATAATTTAACCAGGGGCGGGATATATAACATTTTGGGATATTATAGCTAAAATAATATGGGAGCGGGTAAAATTTATAAGGGATTTATAAATTAATACAAGTTAATAGTCAATATGACATAATGAATGAAAAGCGCTAAGTATAAAAACATTTGATGTGTGTATTCAAACTTAGGCTTAAAGTGAAAAAGGGTTTTTTGTGGAAAACATTGTAATTTTCCTAAAGTAAAATAGAATTTTACTTTAGGAAAAACTTATCAAAGGGATAAATGATTTATGAATGGTTATGATGATTTAATGAATGGTTAAGTGCTTAGGCTTTATAAATTATTGGGCTGAGGTTCCGGTCCGTTGAGAAGTCAGAGAAATGCTCTGAGCCCCTTTAATTTAATAAATACCTTGGTACTTAGGGGAAATTAGTGAAAATTTAAGGGGGAAATGGATAGGGAAATTAATTAATTTGACTTTGTTTCTTTGATGTGTTGTGTCCAATGTGAGTTGTGCTTTGTCCAAGTGATGAAAGTAAAAGATTTAAGCCTTAAACTTAACCATTCACCACACATTTATTCTACAACCATCATCTACTTACCCTACCTACTTTATCCTAGAATTTTCACTTCTTTATTAGGGTGCACTTAGACTAGCAAACCCTTATCAAACTTTTCTTTTCTTTTACATGGCAATGCCTATCTAAGTCTACACTTATTACATCCAAGGGATCAGATTAAATTGTTGAGCTCCTTTTCCACTCTACCTATCTACTTATCTGCCAAGATTACACTATTTGGTCAAATATTTATTCTCTATTTCTACAACATAAAATTTAAAAATGAATTAGTCAATCTTAAACTGTTTGATTATTCATGAATTGTGGCATAAGTGACAAACTGCACACAATTGTTTATTACACAAAAGTAAAAAGTAGTGGCATTTGGACTCACACACTTTCCTAGTCTTTTCTTTTTGATGGGGTTCATTTTCTTTCATTTTTTGACCATCTTTTAATTATTTCTACCCTTTGATTTTTCTTTTAGGGTATACCCTCTTTACATTTTTAATTTTTCTTTTTTTTTTGTTTTTTTAATTTTTCACAAATATGGAAAACCTTTGCAGCAAGGTATGAACATATTACATAGCTCATCAAGTCAATCATGACATATGACACCTATTGGTATAGGGGCATAACACATCTGCACAATATGACATGCACCAACCGTCAAAGGTTCCTATTCAAAGAACTTGATTACATTAATTGTTGGTCACAGTAAGAAAGATCCATAAGGAGTTAATATGTCCACTTTTAACTCTCCTAAACTTCCAATGATCAGGACCAACCCAAGCATTTGATTTTGGATGATAGCCCCATTGATAAAAACAAAAGATCAATTGTTTTTTCACTTAATAAATCTTTATTGTACTCAAACTCCAATTCACCATAACCTATCTCTTGAAAATGAAACACCATTTCAATAATGTTTTATGAAATATCACATGATATCAAAAATACTATCCAAATGTAAATACTAAAAACATAAGAGGTGACCTAATTTATATTATTATAAATGACACACAAACGTCATTGTCAGGCCACTTTGAAGTAACAACACCACCAGAAATAGAGTCTAGGATATTCAAGTCATCATCCTTTAGAACTCCACCATTTTCATTACATATAAAGTCCTTAGGGCTTACATCATCAAAATATCCATCCATTCCAACTTCTTCATCAAGGATTTATTGGTTCTCAAGAGAAGAATCAAGTGTCTCATCTTCATTTTCATTGTGAGAATGGCCTCAACTGAATTTTTGTAAAGAACATCAAACAATCTTATAATTAAATAATGAATCCATACAAGTGAGGATAGTTTTAGATAGAGGAGGAATGACCTGTTATAGAGTTTTTGTGAACCCAATGAGTTTAGCTCTTGATAATCTTAATTTCTCAAATTCTGATGCGTTGTCCATCATATCCCTTCCATGATAGGATTTGATGTTGTTAAATAATGAATCCATACAGGTGATGATAGTTTTAGATAGAGGAGGAATGACCTATTATATAGTTTTTGTGAACCCAATGAGTTTAGCTCTTGATAATCTTAATTTCTCGAATTTTGATGCGTTGTCCATCATATCCCTTCCATGGTAGGATTTGATGTTGTTAAATAATGAATCCATACAGGTGAGGATAGTTTTAGATAGAGGAGGAATGACATGTTATAGAGTTTTTGTGAACCCAATGAGTTTAGCTCTTGATAATCTTAATTTCTCGAATTCTGATGCGTTGTCCATCATATCCCTTCCATGGTAGGATTTAATGTTGTTAAATAATGAATCCATACAGGTGATGATAGTTTTAGATAGAGGAGGAATGATCTGTTATGGAGTTTTTGTGAACCTAATGAGTTTAGCTCTTGATAATCTTAATTTCTCGAATTTTGATACACTGTCCATCATATCCCTTCCATGATAGGATTTGATGTTGTTAAATAATGAATCCATATAGGTGCAGATAGTTTTAGATAGAGGAGGAATGACCTGTTATAGAGTTTTTGTGAACCCAATGAGTTTAGCTCTTGATAATCTTAATTTCTCGAATTCTGATGCACTGTCCATCATATCCCTTCCATGGTAGGATTTGATGTTGTTAAATAATGAATCCATACAAGTGAGGATAGTTTTAGATAGAGGAGGAAAGACCTGTTATAGAGTTTTTGTGAATCCAATGAGTTTAGCTCTTGATAATCTTAATTTCTCGAATTTTGATGCACTGTCCATCATATCCCTTCCTTGGTAGGATAATCTTAATTTGAGAAATTAAGATTTCATGCTTTTCCCTTGAAAGTCCCACAGGTCAAACACTATCCGACAACCGTTGTAAACACTAAGGGTGTTGAGAGGAAGACCCTTGGCCCCTCCCTCATTAAGTTGTGCAGAGGTTTGATGATACAAATGATTTACCATAAAAACAACTATAGAGATTTAAAGCTAATGAAATTCAAGCATTACATATGATAAGCTTTCCACATACAAGTTTCAAAAGCCTAAAATTATGAAAGAAATAGAATGAGACTTCCCTCCATGAAAAGAAAATTAAAATATTACCATCAAAATTCTTTACATTCAATGAATCAAAAGGAGTGGAGTTTAATGACATGCACACATTCCAAATATGCAAGTTGAAGCAGCCAATAACCTCAAGGCATTTCATTTGGTTCTTTTCTAAATCATACTTTGGCAAAAATACCAAAATATGAAA
This sequence comes from Pinus taeda, assembly GCA_000404065.3. Taxonomy (NCBI): domain Eukaryota; kingdom Viridiplantae; phylum Streptophyta; class Pinopsida; order Pinales; family Pinaceae; genus Pinus; species Pinus taeda. The sequence continues at coordinate 3,551 of APFE031459411.1, read as the reverse complement.
CACCCAAAACAACTTCCAATTCCCCAAGGCACAATTTTGATGATGCCCTTAAATTTAATGGCCTCAAGAAACCATTGCTAGTTCTTAGAAAGGGAAACAAAATTTTCCATCTCATTTCCAATCAAGCACCATTTTGGCATGGGAGCAAACCTCCTGCTCCATTTCTAGTGACATAAATGCAAACTATCAGCTGCATTTTGTTCAATGGCAAAGCATATCTGTAGTAGTTCCAATGATGGATTTTATTCCCTGTGAGGGTTTACCACCATAAATGCTTGTTCCCCAATTTTATTTATGTGATTATTCAGATGTCATTTTTATAGATTACTATTGTAGTGATGTTGATGCCATGATTCTCAAAGGAGTAGGGTCCAAGGGCATGACAAACAAGTTGCATCCCATGTAACCAAAGCTATCTATTTTTAAATCAAGAGTATGAAAATGAACATAGAAGGATAGATTAATACAAATCTAACGTAAGGATCCTATAAGTTCTAAATCTTGGGCCTAGTTTGGAAAGTTGGATCTTGAAAAGTGGGCCACCCACACAGGCTATGTCCTTTTGCAATATCATCACTAGAAATCTCCCGAGTTAATACTCTAGCTTAATCTCTTGCATTCCAGATCATGTGAATATTAAAGAAGTATGTAACAAATTCGTAGTTCTCAGTAGCAGAATTTATAAAATAAAAAGAGACATACTTGTCCCTTGCAACTTCTTAAGTTCCTGACTATTTTGGAAGAGATACTATAAGTTCTCCTTCACACAATAACCTCTCCACCATGAAAAATAGTTCCAAGTACATGAACATGCAAGGAGAGAATGTGGACACCAACTAAATGTGAAGTTGTATTTTAGCACTGAGTCCAACCAAATTAGAATAAAAGATATGCATTATCCTTGAGCCCAACAACCTCATAATAAAAAAGAGGCAAAAAACCAATAGAATAGCACAAATATTATTCTACTTTTCTTTGAGAAGTCAACTAAAAAAGTAGAATAATATGAAAAGAAAAAGAGAATGCAAGCATGTTGAATACCTTGGTCCTCGAGTACAACCTAAAACCGATTTTTCTTGGTTAACAACTCATCTTCCTTAGATGTGAGAAAACAAGTTAACAATCTAAGATCCACAGGCACCTAGCAGAAGCAAAATCTTATCCCCTTACAAAATGCGAGTGGGTTATTCCAAGTGGGGTGGTTTTCCTTGAATAATTGTGATGCATCAACTTCCATACGTAGATAGCAGCCAATGATGGTTGTCCCGATTACTAATTTGACAAGTGAGTTATGACAGAATTTTCACTCTATTTTAAAAATGTTGATTACCTTAGCCAACATTGTCATTGTCAATTAGAGGGATATTGGAATATTTGTTTGAAAAATTCTTTTAAGGGTAGGGTAGATGCCCTGAGGCCCTTTTAGTACCTTTTGGGGTGTTGGATGTTCATAATTTATAAGAATGGTTGTGTTAATTATGCTGAAATGAACTTTCAAGGGAGAAGAATTGGTAAACCCTACACACTACCCTAGGTTAAGTTTTTTGGCCTGATGTAACTTATTATATGTGTTGCCCACTAACCCCAACAACAAAAATAGGGTAAAGACAAAATATCCCCATGATGCAATAAATTCTTTATGATGCAAAACAGTTTCAAGTCCACGAACATACAAGGACAAAATGTGGATGCTAACCAAATGTGACGCTGTATTTTAGCCCCGAGACAACAAACTCAAGTCCACGAACATACAAGGAAAGAATGTGGATGCTAACCAAATGTGACGCTGTATTTTAGCCCCGAGACAACAAACTTAGAAAAAAAAAAAAAAAAGAAGAAGAAGAAGAAGAAGAAGAAGAAAAAAGGCAACAACCCAAAGAATAACATAAATACATTTCTATTTTCTTTTAGAAGTCAATTAAAAAGAAGTAGAATAATATAAAAAGAAAAATAGTTGCAAACATATTGAGTACTTTGGTCCTAGAGTACAACCTAAAATTGTTTCTATTTGATTAACAATTCATCTTTCTCAAATGGAAGAAAGCATCTTAATAGCCCAAGACCCAAAGGCACCTGGCATTCGCGAAATTCTACCTCCTTAGATATCACCAGCAAGTTATTCCAAGTGGTGTGGTTTTCCTTGAACAATGATGATGGATCAACTTGCATTCACAAATAGTTTTCAATAACAGTTTTCCCATTACTTGTTTGAGAACTAAGTTATGATAAGTTTTTCCTACTATTTTAAAAATATTGTTTGACTTAACCAAAATTGTCATTGTCGTTTAGAGGGATATCAGAATATTTCTTTGAAATATTATTTTAAGGATAAAACAGTCACATGAGGCCCTTTTAGTGCCTTTTGGGGTGTTGGATCTTCATAATTTATTGGATATTCATAATTTATTGAAAACATTTGCATTAATTGTGTTGAAGTGAACTTTCAATAGAGAAAAAATTGATAAACCCTACACAATACCCCAGGTTTAGTTTCTCTTCGCTTGATATGATTTATTTATTTTTAATTAGATTCCATGCATTCTCCACTCACCAGTAGATTTGGGCATACCAACTTGGCTATCTCCTTCCAGAAATTGGTACGGGCTTGATTGTATAATAAGCATTGTGCAGTGAAATCTCTTGATCCTTAGTCCATCCCTTTCATCTCGATCCTTCGAACAGTGGCATGGATTTGTTCACTCATGTTTTATTCATTGAGGCACTATTTCCTAAATCATTGTTCCGCGATTTGAGCACTCGGCCTCATATGTTAACTCTATTACTTTTTTTCTCACAATCCGAGTTAGAAACCACATTTTTTATGATAATCATATTTCTCTTTGAGTTTGTCAGCTTGGTGAAGAATTCATGGTTTCTCTTGGTGTCTCAATAATTTCAGAGTAACAAGGATCCATCTCCAAATTGTTATTATCACTATTGGCCTCTGCACCATGATCCAAAATCCTAGTTGATCTTCTTCGTTATTCGATGCCTACCTTCTTTGAAGTGTTGAAATTTTGTTTTTTCTGTGTAGTGCATGTTCTTAGCCTTTTCATGACTTGGATTTGGAGTGACTGAAATCTTCCATGATACATTAAGTGAACACAAAATAAACGATAAGGTTTCACGAAACAATTATTTTGAATTACCACACATAATATCATAATATCATAATATCTATGGGGATGTTTGGATTCTAAGGGGATTTTTGTCACCATTGGCATGGTTTCATGATAATATGGTTTCTGGGTCTTAGTAATGTACCATTTTCAATGAGGAGAAAAAGGGTCTTGGGCTCTGTCATGCGGAAAGAGTTAATCTTGCGGACAAAACCAACCTCCCTAGAAGCCTAAGACTTTCTAGTGACAAACAAGACAATTAAGAGCAATCCTTCTCTAAACATCCATTTATCACACAAGAAATCAAGTGTTTTAGATCCTACTTGTAGTCCAACGATGTTGTAGTAGTCTAGCCTCGTCGATCCAGATGAGCTCCTCCTTCACTTCAAAACCTGCATTCACTAACAATCAAACGATTACATAGCACCTGAA
>APFE031459407.1:0-10033 GCA_000404065.3 Pinus taeda | reverse complement strand
ATGTATTTTGAGCTTTGGGAGGCTCAAATCTCAAAATCCAGCTTCTCCCAAGTATTGGTAATTTTTCTCTTTGCATGCCCTTTCCAAAAATGCCAAGTTTTCAAAATTCCGAGCAGTCCTTCAAAACAGCCGCGCTTGGAGCGCGACGTTGGCACGGGAAAAACCTGTAATTTGCACAAAAAATTCACAAATGACAAAATTTTCTCCAAATTTCTTGAAATTTGGGCTGGGAGTCCCCAATCAAGTACCATGCTCAGTCAAAGAGGCTTTTGCCAAAATTTGGAGTGGATCGGACGTTTTCCTTAGTTTTTGTGCTTTGGCCAACCGTCCTTGGAGCACCTTCGTTCTCGCCGGTATTTTTGACATTGATTTAAAACCATGACACCTGTGAAAAAAGTGAAGGAGGGTTTTCTTCTTTGGCATGTTTTGGACAAAAACCTCTCTCAGTTTTCCAAAATTCATCTTTGACTGCTTTGAAACATCATTTTAGTGAAACTTATCCCGATGTGTGGAACAAGGGTTTTGGTCGAAATGAAACGAAATGAAGGGGACACGGGGCTTCTAAATTCTTGGGGAAATTTTTGGGAGTGGGGAGGGATGTTAGGAATCAGGAGAAAGTGGAATCTCAAATATTGAGTGAGCGGAAGGGGTCCAAAAGGGCGAAACACAGGCCCAACCTAGAAAATTGCCAAGTTGTAGCTAGAAACTAGGGTTTGTGCAAAAATGAGGAATTTGGGGGATCTGAGTGTTGGGATGTGTTTGATAAGGTACATTAAGGATAGGGGAAGGTGTATGAACATCAGGAAACAAGTTTTGCCGATGATTTGTCCGCCCAAGAGAAACTGCCTTCAAAACCCTAAGAGAGGGAAATGAACTTGCCAAGGCACAACTGAAGCATGAACAAGATGGAAAATGACTCATTAGACACTGACATGATAATGACAACCCTATGAATGATGATAGACTCAGCTGAATAGTGACATAGACTGACATTTGGGCAAACCTAGACCTAATGCCTAGTGACCAAATTTTGCTTGAAGACTCACTGAAATGACAAAATTTGACCTTGACACTTCAAAATCACTTTGTAAGAGCATGTTTGATCACTGGAGGAAGGATGTAAAGACTGACACTAACAGGTTCTGTCCAATCTGGTCATTGTTACTCCCGGTGGAATATAACACACTAGCGCGCCTATTCCAAATAGCACCGTTAAATCATTGCAGTGCGTTTAGTGTTACAAATTGAACCGTCATAATTTAAATTATTTAAAAAATGAATCTTCCCTGACAATGCCAAAAAATTGAATGCACAGGTGCGTTTAATGGGATAAATGAATTGGTGCATTTATTCAGATAAACACACCTGTTACCAGAGCTCTTTTTGGCTGAAAATTGTTTGATTTATTTATAAAATATATCTAATGGCTTTTGTATTGAATGGTACAAGTTGTATATTGATGAAAAGTGACCAAGAAGGTGTTAAGTAACAAAAATACTGATCGACATAATGATAACAAATAAAAAAAAGCAGAGAATAAGTTCTTTGTAAATTCTTTACAAAATTAATATGTTTGAATTATATGTAAGTTTAACTAATATGTATTGGTTAGTGTCTGTCATGTAGAGCCACAAAATGAAGAAGGCCAATAAGGTTATTTCTAATATAGGTGCAGAAGAGCGTAAAATCTTTATAGAGAAATTGCAGAAGGATAAATCAGGTGAATGAAAAAATACTATTCAATATGAATTTTTAATTTTATTTTTCATTAACAATATACTTAAGAATATTAGATAACATGTTTCAAACAATCTATTAATTCATATATGTTTAATGTTCTATAGGGAGAAACAACGAGGGAAAAGTTTAATGTTGTTCTAAGAAAATAAAAATTATAGAACATGTAAAGGACGATGAATTGGTCCTAACTCATCTGGAGTGGTACTAGAAGTTAATGAAAGGGGGACCTTTTTTTACAAAACTATGAGGGATCTAGTGGAATGAAAGTATATATGTACTTTCCACTTGCAATACAAAAACCAATCCAATGATTCTAAGAACCAAATTATATCTAGACTACATGAAGCGTTACCAAAGCAATGGTCAATGAGACATGTCAGACCTACGATAGCAAAAGCATACGAGAACAAAAAAGAAGCATTCAAAAGGTAATATTCCTATTTAAAATGATTTTCTAGAATTATATGTATATATTACTACAAACCATTCATTTATTAATATCAATTTTATTATATTTAATTTTCATATATCAATAAAAATAGTATATTACTTTTTTCAGGAAGATTATGAAAATCCCGAATGATCAACAAGCTGATATGTGAAACATGCCAGTAGGAATGTCCAAAAAAGTATACAAGGAGATGGTCATAGAAATGGAGAAAATTGCATCACAGGAGGAGCCATCTCAACAACAATGTGCTTCAAATGTATGTAATCATGATTGAATTTGTACATAAGAAAAAAAAATAGTATTAAATATTAATTTTCAAGTATTTTCTGGCAAAAAAAAAATGGAACTCATTCAACACATAAAATAGGACGACAAGGAAGAAAAGGGTTGATTTCAAAGTTTGTGAGTAATTCTTAATATTTCCTTAGAACAACTCGATGTCTCATTTTTGTATATTTTAAATTGTTTTACAACAACAATCCTGAATGTCTTCAAATAGGTGCTAACATATAAAGAAGAGCCATAAGAAAAATTGATTTAGATCAGGTTAAATATGGGTTATGAGTATATGTTGGCAATTAACGCCCCGATGCATTGTAATTCTTAACGCACAAGTGTTTTTGTAGAAGTAACACCCTGGTCCTACAAAAATTATTTCAAGCCTTGACTCATCCTTGCCTTTGCTCAATCTGGGAGCATCAACATTTATTTCTGGCTTCCTCCATCCTTGTTATTTGAAGCATTTTCATTCTTGCTTGAGGATTCTCCTTCATAGACAAGACCTAATTTATCAAATGGGGATTTGTGTCATCCAAGGCTTGGGAGTTATTCAAAATTTTTTCCATCCCTTCAACCTTTTTCTAAGGGAGACAATCTCTTCTTCCAATCTTTCGCAATAATTATTATTCTCAACAAGTTGTTTCTCAATCTATTACTTGATACAAGTTGCTTCATTTGCTTTTATTCTAAGGGATATGATATCTGACTTCATTTTGAAGATTTATTCATTTTCTGTAGCTAGAGTGTTCTCCATTTATTCTATGATCCTTGTAGCTTTACATGTTTCAGCCTTGAGAAGGTTGAGGTCGTATTTTAGTTTGAATATCTCTTCATCCTTTGCTTTCAGTTGGCATATCATGGTGTTTCTCTCCTTTTCTGCTTCATCAACATGTCCTTCTATGTTTATCAATGCTTTCATTTTCTTCTTTTCTCCTTGTCCTAGCTTTCTTGCTTCTTCTAGTTGAGATTTAAAAGAGGAGACCTCTTCCTTGTATTGACCAATCTCTGTTTCAAGTTTGTTCAAGCTTTTATGCCTTTGTTCAAGATGGCTTGACAATGTATCTTCTTGTTTCTTTGCCTTATTCAATTGATTTGTCATGGATATGACTTCTTCATGATGCTTTCTTTTGTTTTGATGAAATTCCTTCTTAAGCTTGACAAGCTCTTCATATCTTTCTTGCACTTGAAGCCTGACAAGGTCAACTTCCTTCCTTGTTTGGTCTTGGTTACCAGCTAGTGCTTTCTTCTTAAGTTCTCTGTTTTCCTTTTTAAAAATGATAATTTCTTCCATGGAAGCCATAAGTTTAGTGAGGAGATCTTCTTCGATTTTTTTTTTTTCATTCTTTTTATCTTCTAGATTGTCTTTGTCCTTGATGTCATCTTTCTCATTTTCAGTTTCCATGATGAATTCTAGATTTCCTTCTTGCTTTCCATCACCTTCTTGACTAGTGGTCATGGTCAATGCTCCTCTTGAGTGAAGCTCATGAAGTTTGTCCCATATATCAAAGTTTCCATTGAACCATGAAGCCTTTACAAATTAATTGATTTCAACTTTGATTGTTGAGGGAGACACATCTTTAGCAGGATTGGAGACTTTCTTCCTTGACTTTGCCATTTGTGTTCTAATTGATCAACCTTCAAGCTATTAGGCTTTGAACCAATTGTTGGAAATACTAGGAGGGGGGGTGAATCAGTATTCCTTTTCAACTGTAACTTTTACCAGTTAAATCAATTATATTTAGAACAAAAAATGAAGAATAGGAATAAATGATTTTAATATCTTTACAATAAACCAGGTACAATATATATAGGTCTACAACCTGTTTCCAAGCACCAACTTGGTCTTTTGTGAGGCTCCAACCTCTAGGGCACCAACCCTGTCTTGTCAAGGCACCAACCTTGGATTTAGGAGCACCAAATCCAAGGACACCAATCCTTCCAATTCTGAGGCACCAACCCCAAGGGCTCCGACCCTATCTTATCAAGGCACCAACCTTATTTGTTCGAGGCTCCAACCTTCAGGGCACCAACCCTTTGGGCTCCAACCCACTGCTATATTTTGTGTAGATATTTTTGATAGTAATTCACTGCTCCCAAAATCTTCTTCACTGAATTCTGTCAATCTACAACTTCATTGTACATCAATGACAACCTGTCTTCATATGAAGGAGTCTCCACAACTCTTCATATTTCCCAAACAGAGTCTGCATAAGTTACCTCATGATGATTTTAAATATCCATCATGATATCCAACAATGTCTCCAAGATCTGGTGATGCTTTTCAACATGATTTCTTTGATAAGTTGCGCTAAGCCCTCAATGTATGCACAAAGACAATTCTCTGTTTTCAACCCTCTATTCTTTAATATTGTGGTAACTATTTCAGGAGTGACTGCTTCTCATTGTTCTTGCTGTCGCGATCTCTTACTTCCCTGAAACAAATTCACAAACGCTTCAATGTTGGTGTTGGCTACTGCTCCCTTCAAACAATGTCAAATGAAAGTTTATTTTTCCCTTCACAAAACTGTTCTTCAATTTGCATTTTGTACTTGATTAATTCATCATTGGTCCGAGCCTTTCAAAGGTCAACCCAATCAATAGAGTTTCTCGTCCTTTGGCTTCCTTCTTTGTTGCTGGACCTTCGGCTTTTTTCGTTCTCGCTCAATCTTTGACTTCCTCTATTCTTTTAAGTTCATGAGTTGTGAAGTGTTACTTCTCTTTGTAATCGATGCCTGAATAACTGTAGGAATTTACAGGGTAAGTTCCTCAGACAGAACACCAAAAGGACACCGCTCACAAACAGATCACAGATCAATACACCAGTATTTTGACGTGGTCAAAACCCTCAGAGAGGGAAACAGTCCATGGCCTGCGCCAACGTGGCTACTACAGGCAATTTATTAATAAAAGAATGAAAATTTACATAAGCTTCTCTCATGCACGTTAACCTACAAATGACCCTCCATGCGCTTTAAATAGAATTCATGGACCAATCGGGTGTCAAGCACGGATCAAGTGTCGGTAATACCGAGGAGAGAATGAACCGTCGGATCACTACATATCGTGACCGTCGGATTGTAAGTTACAAAATGTACAACGGTAAAGCAACACACTTTACCTAACTCTATACCTAACTCTATACTAGACCAAGTTGAACTTAACTATTTCCTATGTGTCGGAATATCCTAACATCCCCCCTTAAGAACACCTTGGGATAGGATTGAAGGATTTACAAATATGACACAATAGGAGAAGGAAGGAGGCACTAGAGCCTATCCCCCCTTAGTGACAACTTCCTGAACTTCAAGCATATATCGAAGTTTAGTGAACTTCGCCTCTGTGAGAGCCTTTGTGAAGATGTCTGCAGCCTGATCATCTGTTGAACAATATTGCACTTCAAGAACATGGTCATGAATGAGCTTTCTGATGAAGTGCATGTGAAGTTCAATGTGTTTGCTGCGCTGATGCTGAACTGGATCTTTGCAAAGCTGAATGGCACTTTGATTATCACACCAAAGTGTAGTCGGATGCTGCTGCTCAAAGCCCAATTCTGATAGGATCTGACGAAGCCACAAGGCGTCCTTACTAGCTTCCACGGCACCACGATACTCTGCTTCTGCTGACGAAAGAGAAATGGCAGCCTGTTTCTTACAAGCCCATGTAATAGGTCCTGAACCAAGAGTGAAGACATAACCGGCAGTAGACTTCCGACCATCAGGGTCACCAGCCCAATCAGAATCAGTGAAACCAACTAATAGCTGCTTTGGCACTGTAATGAATCCCAAACTGTATTGTACCTCGAACATAAGGAAGTATTCTTTTAGCTGCTTTCCAATGACTTTCACGGGGGTTTTGCATAAAACGAGCAACAAGGCCAACAACAAAGGAAAGGTCAGGACGAGTATGGGTTAAATGCAAGAGTTTTCCTACAAGATGACGGTATAAGGTAGCATCAACTTCAGGAGAAGTACAAGAGACTGAAAGTTTGACTCCAGACTGAAAGGGAGAAGGAGCTGGCTTACAATCTTCCATCTGAAAATGACGAAGAATATCACAAGCATACTTGGACTGGGAAAGGGAAATACCCTCCTTGGATTGCAAGACTTGAAGACCGAGAAAATAGTGTAAGTGTCCTAAGTCTGTCATTTCAAATTTCTTTTTAAGGCTGGACTTCACATGGTTCATAAGGTTGGGATCACTACCAGTAAGAATAAGATCATCAACATAAAGAACAAGGATGATAAGAGAGTTGCCCACTTTCTTGGTGTAGACAGTATTGTCAGAATAACACCTAGAAAAGCCAGATTCTAAAAGAAAGCTATCCATTTTGGCATACCAAGCCCGAGGAGCTTGCTTGAGACCATAAAGAGATTTCTTAAGTCGACAGACAAGGCTGGAGTCTGTTTGGATGAAGCCAATGGGTTGTTCCATATAGATTTCTTCATGCAAGTCCCCATGCAAGAAGGCAGATTTAACATCCATCTGATGGACTTCCCATTTTAAAGAGGCAGCAAGGGAAAGAACAAGGCGGATAGAGTTCATTTTGGCAACAGGGGAGAAGGTTTCAGTGTAGTCAATGCCTTCAACCTGTGAAAAGCTCTTAGCAACAAGACGAGCTTTATGTTTATTAACTTTCCCATCTCGTCCATACTTGGTTCTGTAAACCCATTTACATCTAACAAGTTTGCGTCCCTTTGGTAGAGGAACAAGATCCCATGTATCATTTGCCAACAATGAATGATATTCTTCTTTCATAGCTGCTTCCCAATGTGGATGGCCTGAAGCTTCTGCAAAAGTGTCAGGATCATGATTTACTGGAGCTTGAGCCAGTAAAGAAGAGGCTCTTTCAAACTGAGAACGTGTACGTCGATGATCTGTAGGATCACCGGCAAGATCACCTGCTTCATCCCGAGTAGCACGGACCCATCTTGGAAGTTGAGGATCCTGAGAAGGTGGGGGAGGATTGTCATCCTCACTTTCATCATCTGAAGAAGAAATGTTTTCAAAAGTAGAAGAGATAGGAAGAGGTGGCACATCCGCCGGACTAGGTTCACAGGCCGATTTATTTTCATCAAATTTTACATCTCTTCTAATGATAACATTTTTGGACTTAAATGGAATAAGTCTATAACCTTTTACATTTTCAGAATATCCAACAAAAGTACATTTCTCACTCTTAGGTTCTAAAGCTTTATGCTTTTCATCTGGAATATGGGCCCATGCTTCACTTCCAAAAACACGAAAGTGACTTACATCTGGTTTAATGGAACTCCAAGCTTCTTCTGGAGTGATATTCTTTAGAACCTTAGTAGTAGTGCGATTTATTATATAATTTGCACAATTAATTGCTTCGGCCCAAAAACTAAGACTGAGTCCTTTAGATTGCAACATACAGTTAGCCATTTCCTTTAGGGTGCGATTTTTCCTTTCAGCTACACCATTTTGTTGTGGAGTGTATGGAACAGTGTGTTGCATTTGAATTCCATTTTCGGTGCAAAAGTTGATGAAGGTGTTTTTAACATATTCTCCACCATTATCAGTTCTTAGCTTAAGAATTTGATGTCTAGATTGTTTTTCAACAAAGGCTTTGAAGGCCAAAAATGTGTTAAATACTTCGCTCTTGAGTTTTAAGAAGTATACCCAAGTGTGTCTGGAGAAATCATCAATGAAAGTTAAGAAATACTTGCAGCCAGAGAATGAAGCAACAGGAAGTGGACCACATAAATCGCTGTGCACAAGCTGTAAAGGGGCTGAGGCGTGCCAAGAGGCACGTTTTTCAAAACTGTCCCGATGATGTTTTCCGAGTACACATCCGGAACAAACACCATCTCTGCAAGAAACCATAGGAAGACCTGTCACCATATTTTCTTTACATAGATGCTGAAGGGAGCGATAGTTTAAGTGACCAAATCGCTCATGCCAAAGTTTGCTCACTTCATCATTATGAGCAACAAATACTGAGGAAGATTTGATGACCCAAAGTTGTGAAACTTGTACAACCTTGTGGAATCATCAGCAATACCAGTAGCTAGAATCTGTTTAGGATCTCTTAGATCCTTGATTACAACATCATGAGGTGAAAATTCAACAATTTTACCTTCACCTGAATGAGTTATCTGATATACAGATAGGAGGTTGCTGGATAAGGTTGGAACACATAATACATCATTAAACTGACCATTGTCTAGATGAACAGTTCCAGTCCCTACAACATTAAGAGATCTATCATCACCAACATATATATTTTTGGTGTTACAATCATGTAAAGAAGAAAACATGGCTTTGTTTTTGGCCATGTGATTAGAGGCTCCAGAATCAATGAGCCACTCATGAGAATGAGAAGAAGAAGATACATTTAATGCATAACCAGACTGAGATGATTGACAACGACATGCAGAAAGTGCCATTCCTGAAGATTAAGTTGAAGTTGAAGTAGAAGAATGCTCCACATGGATGTTATGTTTCTTCATTGCGGCTTCCAAGGCTTCCATCTTCTTAAAGGATTTAGATTCTAAGTGGCCATCTCGATTACAAAAGTTACAATGTCTATCAGTCTTCTTCCATTTGTTTTTATTGGTCTTATCCTTTTGCTGAAATGATCTTTCATTTTGAGACTGAGTTTGCTTAGGACCCTTGTTTGGTTTAGGACCATTCTTTTTAGGATATGACTTCTTAGGATTCTTTAAATTTGGTTCCTTCTGGGCGGCTAACGCTTTCTTGGAAGAGTTTCCAAGATTAAGAAGACCAAGGTGTAAGAGTTTTTCTTGTTCTCTTATTCAAGAATCACAAAAAGAGTCAAAGGAAGGGGCCTTGTAGTCTTTTCCTTGACAAATGAAAGCTTCCCTTGTAGAATGGAAGGTGGAAACAAATACAGAGTAGGCTGGTCCAAACTTAGTAAGGATGGAATAAATAAGGTTACTATCTTCTTTCTTAACCTTAACACCTTCCAAGAGATATCTAAGGGTCTTGAATTTGGACAAGAAATCTTCAATGCAAGAAAAATTATTAGGATCCAATGTAAGCAACTCATTTTTCAAGTTGATGGGCTCTAATTTCATTTTTAATCCCAAAAACCTTAGTGAGTTCTGCAATATGGAATCTAAGCTCAGGAGAAATAGACATCCCTATCAAACCACGTGCTTGATCTTGTCTATTTTCCCATTTTGCAACCTTGTCTTCATCTTTTGGTTTCTTCTCTTGGCCCGTGGCTATTCTGTAGAGAACTTTACTTCTAAGTAAATCTTCCATGTAGGATACCCATTGGAAGTAGTTAGTGCTGTCAAAAATGACTTGGCATGGACTTTCCATTTTTTTTTTTTTTTTAAAACTGAAGCTGAAGATGCTGAAATTAAGTGTTCCAATGGATATATCTCAAAAAATTAGGCTGTTTTAAAAAAACGGCTCTGAAAAAGGCTTCCGGATGAAGAAGTTATGGCTTTTTGAAAAAAAATTGTCGAAGTTGCCGGCAAAGTAAACGAATGTGCGAGAATGAAAAAAATGCCCCCACAAAATGGAGATTTGAACCCAAGACCTCTACTCTCTTAAAATAGCTTTGAACCAATT
>APFE031459405.1:0-15673 GCA_000404065.3 Pinus taeda | reverse complement strand
AGATATATATTGCTTACCTTTGTCCTTAGTTCTTTCAGGTGACCAACATAATGACATAGATTCATCTGTTTCTGAAGTTTCTGAATCTATTTCATCACTATAATGTAGTTCATTTTCTTTTGAGAAATCGTCTTCTGAACAATATGTACAGATATTCATTTTCTGAACAAATTCTAAGCTTTCATTTTCTTCTTTTGTCAAGGAGGCATCAGTTAAAATATATACATTTGATAATTCCTCCCGTGATTCAACAATTGACCAATCATCAAGAAATTCTTCAATATCAACACAAGCTTTCAATTTATTGGAAGAACTGTTAGGGCATTTCCTTGCAAAATGTCCTTCTTGTTTGCAAATGAAAGAACAATTATTGTTTTTTCTTGGTTGTCTCCTCTTTTTTAAGAAACAAATTTTTTTGAAAGGTCTTCGTGGATTGGCTACCTTCTTGGGCTTAAATCTACCATATCTTCTGATTTTCTTCTTTTTTCTAAAGGGTGTCCAAGGAAGAGTAGCATGACAAACATTAGCACTGGGAGTGGTATCATGTGCTTGTTTCTGCCAACAAAGATATTTGACTTTTTCCTGGCACCTAAACAGTAGATCTATCCAATAGATCTGATCAATAGATTTGCCCTGGATTTCAAGGTATTTGGAGATCAGATCTCCGAGATTTCTTGGTAGCTTTGATAAGAATGCAACCTTTTGAGTTGAGTCATATGAAAGATTGGCTTTATAAACTTTAGCCATAAAATCTTGGCCAAATGTTTTAGGAAACTTTAAATCTTTCAACTCAATCCTAGTGAGGTCTGTAATTATTTGTTTCTTTTCATCTATGGGTTCAGGCACAAATTGTGTTTTCAGCAGTACCTCTAAAGTAGATAAACCTGCGGCTACTACTGCTTGTCGTTTTGCTTCTGGCGGTCCCGTCCACCAGTCATATAAAATGCATGCCATCCTTTTCTCTGCTAGGACAAATATGGATACATTATCTAGCCTTGTAGTAATTTGCATTTGATATAAGGCTCTTGTCGATATCCTTATCGACTCTCCTGGATTTGTAGATTTATCAAGATCTAAGATATATCCACTAGAATTAGAAGCAAAAAGACTTTCTTTGATTCTAGGATACTTGGGGACATCTTTGACAAAATTAACTTTCTGGATTGACGGTAAAATAAAAGATGGGAATTTTGAAGCAACATTTTCTAATGTAACTATTTCTGCCTTTGATTTTCTGGTTTTCTCTGAAACTTGTTCTTCATTCAGAGGTTTGAAAGAGGTTTCTGATGCGTTGGCTTCTGTTTCTTCTTGGTCCCAAAAATTGGGGGTAGACATATCAATTGTAAACTTCGAACTCTGGGATGTTTTGCTTTTCTTCTTCTTTCTTTCTTTCGCATCTTGGCTTCTTTTTCAGCTCTTTTTTCTTGTTGTTCATCGTGCAAGAGTTTTAGATTAGCCAAAATGAGTTCGTTTTGTTTGCCTAGATTATCTATGGCTTCTTCTGCATACGAACACCATGTAGCCAGATAGTTGCCTATCTGGTAGACTTGATCTAGATCATTTGTATTCGAGGAATTATGTTCAATAAGGGGTGCACAATTAGCACGAATGGGAGGTTGTCTGGATAAGGATGATGTAGTACAAAACCTGGCCTTTGGAGGCCATTTTCCTCCTTTTACATATCTGCGATTTGCAAATTGCCACTCCTCGACAGGGGAAATTTGAGAACTAGAAATCCTAAACATTTTATTAACTGCAAAAAAGGGGTTTAACTTCTGGTATGTAGAACTCGTTAGGAGATAGGTCTGGTTGATTAGAGGTACTAGCTGCTTGTGATGAGGTTTTTTCAAGACATGGAATTGGTAATGCATGTCTTCTTGGATGGATTATAGGACGTGGAACAGAAAGTTTTTCTTGTAGAATTCTGACTTGTCCATTTTGTACAGACACGTCTTGGTTTAATGTATTGTTTTTTGTCATCAGCCAAGGACTTATACTGGAAATACCAGTCATTGGGAAGACCTATAGAATCATAGGATACACCTTCAACTTGAGCATTATTTAATCCGACTGATACACAATCTCTAAGAACTCGCTACCTGAGTTTTGGGTGGATTGTATTTGTTAACTGAAAAGATGTTTGAACCAATATAGACAAAAACTCACTGCCATCTACCATCTTTAATCGTTGAACACCCACCATTAATTTCCAACATTCTTTTATATGTGCATGTGTAAGACTGATAACATAGTCTTGGAAAACAGTTCCATACTGACAACCTGTAGATAGATTTCCAACAATGGTTCCTATACGAGCATGATCATAGTTTTGGTGTTTGGTATCAAATACTTTTCCTATGCATGGAGTATTCAAACCATGTCTGAACAGAGGTGCCAATCCTATTCTGATTCCTCCAAAATGCAGATACGAATATTTTTGGTCTTTTGCATATTGTCTGAACTTTTTTATTTCTTCATTAGTAAACAAAGAAAGAGACACTATCTCAACTGTCAGAGATTTTAATCTTCATCTTGACTTCTTTTAAAAGCATTTTCTTTTGAAAGATATTTGAGATAGGGATTTTATAGACTTTTGTTGCATTTAAAGTTGGTGGATTCCAACTCTCTGGATTATCTACAACTTCTATCTCTTTCTCTTCATCTATTTCTTTCTCGACAGAACGAGATTCTACTTCTGAGACAATTCTTCTATCTATAGTAGAAAAAGATCTAAGTAAATTGGCCATTGATATGTCTACCCCCAATTTTTGGGACCAAGTTTACAATTGATATGTCTACCCTCAATTTTTGGGACCAAGGAGAAACAGAAGCAAGCACATCATAAACCTTTTTCAAACCTCTGAAAAAAGAATAGGTTTCAGAGAAAATCAGAAAATCAAAAGCAGAAATAGTTACATTAGAAAATGCTGCTTCAAAATTCCCATCTTTTATTTTACCGTCAATCCAGAAAGCTAATTTTGTTAAAGACGTCCACAAGTATCCTAGAATCGAAGAAGATCTTTTTGCTTCTAATTGTAGTGGATATATCTTAGATCTTGATAAATCTACAAATCCAGGAGAGTCGATAAGGATATGGATAAGAGCCTTATATCAATTGCAAATTACTACAAGGCTAGATAATGTATCCATATTTGTCCTAGCAGAGAAAAGGATGGCAGGCATTGTATATGACTGGTGGACAGGACTGCTAGAAGCAAAATGACAAGCAGTAGTAGCTGCAAGTTTATCTACTTTAGGGGTACTGCTGAAAACACAATTTGTGCCTGAACCCATATATGAAAAGAAACAAATAATTACAGACCTCACTAGGATGGAGTTGAAAGATTTAAAGTTTCTTGAAACATTTAGCCAAGATTTTATGGCTAAAGTTTATAAAGCCAATCTTTCAAACAACTCAACTCAAACGGTTGCATTCTTATCAAAACTACCAGGAAATCTCGGAGATCTGATCTACAAAGACCTTGAAATCCAGGGAAAATCTATTGATCAGATTTATTGGATAGATCTACTGTCTAGGTGCCAAGAAAAAGTCAAATATCTTTGTTGGCAGAAAAAAGCACATGATATCACTCCTAGTGCTAATGTTTGTTGTGCTGCTCTTCCTTGGACACCTTTTAGAAAAAAGAAGAAAATTAAAAGACATGGTAGATTTAAGCCCAAGAAGTTACCCAATCCCCGAACACCTTTCAAAAATTTTTGTTTCTTAAAAAAGAGGAGATAGCCAAGAAAAAACAATAATTGTTGTTTCATTTGCAAACAAGGACATTTTGCAAGGAAATGCCCTAACAATTCTTTTAATAAATTGAAAGCTTGTGTTGATATTGAAGAATTTCTTGATGCTTGGTCAGTTGTTGAATCACAGGAGGAATTATCAGATGTATATATTTTAATTGATGCTGCCTTGACAAAAGAAGAAAATGAAAGCTCAGAATTTGTTCAAAAAATGAACATCTGTACATATTGTTCAGAAGAAGATTTCTCAGAAGAAAATGAACTACATTATAGTGATGAAATACATTCAGAAAGTTTAGAAACAGATCAATCTGTGTCATTATGTTGGTCACCTGAAAGAATTAAGGAGAAAGGTAAGCAATCTATATCTTTCTTACCAAAGCTTAACTCTTTTGGTCCTTATGAGAAGAAGATTGCTGCTTCATCTTCCTCCATGCCCATTCCAGATTTTGATTCAGAAGCTGAACAAAGTTTTTTAAAGAAAATGGTGAAAACTAACAATTTGTTGTATATACCAGTCTTTGTACAAGTAAAGAATAGTTGGATAGATGTTGATGCTTTTATTGACACTGGAGGCTCCAACAATCTAGCTAGACCCTCTTTGTTCAAAGGAATGTGGAAGCCATTACAAAACATACTTGTCTCAGAAACTATTGGAGGTACAATAAATCTCACTCACTATGTTGATAATATCCCTATGAAAGTAGGAGGGAGTATTGTAAAGATTTCAGCCATTCAACATTATGATTCTTCAGCTAGTCTATTTCTTGGTATGCCATTCATTAATTCAGTTTTACCAGTAATAATCAGTGAAGACAAAGTAATCATCAATTTGAAGAAAAAAGCAATCTCTGTGCCAAGATTACAAATTGCAGACTCTGAAGCAAGAAAAGAAAACAGTCAAAGAAAAACAGGTATCAGAAAGCCGGAGAATGATTCTAGAAATTGGCAAGAGGTCTTGCAAAAATATGCAAAAAAAGAGACTCTCAAGACAACAAAAAGCAGTTGTAGACCCTCAATGGTCTAAGGAACAGAGAGACATATATGAAAGACTGCTTAGAAGTTGCTCAAAAGATCCACAGAAGTTTTGGGAAAAGAAGAGTCCAAAACAAGAAATTATCACTCTACATGATAATGGAGTAAAAGGTAAGCTTATTCCTTGTACTCCTGGTGACGAACAAGAAATCAAGAAACAAATTGCAGAATTATTGAATCTAAAGTTGATTGAACCTAGTGTTTCTCATTATTCATGTTCTGCATTCCTAGTAAGAAATCATTCAGAGATAGTAAGAGGAAAGGCGGGAATTAATTAATTAAATGCTATTACTCAGAGTTTCAACTATCCTCTGCCCGGTCAAGAAGTCATAATGCAAAAGATCCAGAAAAGCAAAATCTTCAACAAATTTGACATGAAATATGGGTACTATCAAATTCAAATCAAAGAAGTAGATCGACATAAGACAACCTTTACATGTCCAGCAGGATTCTATCAATGGAAGGTTGTTCTTTTTGGTTTAAAGAACGCCCCTATTTTCTTCCAGAAAAGAATGGATTTCATATTTGGTAATTATGAATCTATCATTACTTACATTGATGACATTTTGATTCATAGTCCTGATCTTGCTACTCATTTAGCACATTTAGAAATCTTTTTTCAAAGAAGTTCAGAACCATGGGATAGTCCTATTAGAAAAGAAAATGGTTCTGTTTCAAGAGAATATTGATTTTCTTGGAATACATGTGGTAGAAGGCCACATTCAGATGCAACCACATGTACTCACTAAACTTGCTGATTTTCCTAATGAGTTGAAAGACACCAAAATGATTCAGCGCTTCCTAGGAGCGTTAAATCACATTCATAAGTACATTCCTAGATTACCTGAAAAGACTGCCCCTTTTAGAAAACATCTGAAATCAGGATGGTCAAGCCAGGCAACAGAAGTAGTCAAGAAGCTGAAAGAAGAATGCAAAAATCTTCCTAAATTATAGCCCCACGGTGAAGGTTTACTTATTTTGCAAACAGATGCCTCAGATGAATTTTGGGCTGCAGTTCTTTTTGAAAGAAAAGAAGATAATCAAGAAGAAGAGCTATGTGCATATGCCTCAGGAGAATTTTTGCCTAATCAGAAAAATTACTTCATTGTTGAAAAAGAAACTCTTGCAATATTTAATGATATCCAAAGGTTTGAACTCTATCTTGCTCCAAAGAAGTTCTTAATTAGAACTGATTCAATGAATTTCAAATATTTTTTGGCAGCAAAAATATCAAGGCAGATGGCAAGAGGCCAATTATTATCTTGGCAAATATGGTTTCAGCAATATGATTTCGATGTAGAATGGATCCCTGGAAATTCTAACTATATTGCACATGCCCTTACAAGAGACATGAACAAAGCTCACAGGATCAGCAACAAAGGAGAAGTCAAGCACATCATTTTTGAACTACCTGGTAAACAAGATGATTTTTCTACCTTTGTATATAGATTTAAGATGTTAGAAAAGGTTTGTGAGTATTTCTATACAGATATCAGGAAGATATAGTTGGGTTTAGACTAAGAAGAAACCAATGGATACAAAGATGCCAGGCATGGCAATCAAAAAATATTGGTACTCTTCTAGGACTTGATCCAGAGTTGGTAAAAATCTATTCTTTACCAAACATGAAGGTGAAAGTATATTTTAGAACTCTTGATGATTTATGGTCCATCCGGTATACACAGCCAATGATATGGATATTGCAGATTTTGAATTATTATCAAATAATTGGCAGGATTGATTTTGCATTAGAAATCTTTACTAGTGCAAAGGGTATGGATCTCGAAGAAATTAATATAAAGGATGATGTTGAAAAATTCCTGTGAACATTAAGAATTCCAGATTTGTTTGAAGAAATGGAAGCCTCATTCTTGCAAAGGTTCACTGAACACTATGAAAATACTGATACTTTCCCTCACTATGAACTTTTCGAACCTTTTGCAGACTGGGAAATAAAAGAAGGTTTAACAAAGAAAAAGATGATCAGAACATCCCAATGCATCGAAAGGACTTTTTAGTATATCAGGATATTCTCATCACCTTGGGATTATCGGAGTATGGAATTCAGAAATGCCATTGTCCCAAATCCCTTTGCACAGGTATTTGGAAAAGAGTCTTCAGAGATAGCTGTGATTGCAAATAATAAGGAAGAGATACAAAGGATAACAAGTTGGTTAAAAGACTTCAGCAAAAGCAAATTAACTCAAAAAATACACATCCTCAAAAAGCTGAATGAATTGCAAGGAGAAAAGAAGGTTTTAATTTTTTTTTTAATCAAAAAGCATTAATCACCATTGGGATAATGTCAGGAAATTGGACTGAAGATACAATATGTTTAATCAGTTTGTTGTTATCCACAAGAATTTGCACAGCATTCAATTTTGAGTTGGGTTGGCAAGAACAAGATATCATCAGCGATAATTGCAGAATATGGGTACAACATACAATTGAAACAGCCATCAACATGTTCTAGATTTTTAAGTGGGAATTATTGGATGGGATCGAGTTGTCAGTACAACCAGCACCAACATTTGCAACAGTTCATAAAGATTCCTTTCTAGACATTGAAGTGAACCCTACTGCTTACATCAATAGGTGGAGAAAGAAAGAGGATCCCTTCAAATTGCCTTTTCAGAGTCATCATGCTTTCAAGGACAACATAAAGTTGGAAATATGACAGTCATCAAAAGCTTCAGCTACAACAAAGGCATCTCGCAAAGGAAAAGAAAAAGAAACAGAAGAAAAAGCCACTTTATTTTTGGATGTTTACCAAGATGCCCAAGACCCCACTGAGCAAGAGTATGATTATCTGAAATATCTTGAAGAATCTTATTTACAAAAAGACATCTCTTCAGACAACTATGATTCGGACCATAGTCCGAAAGGGCCGTGGTAATAGTTTTTTGATTCCTTGTAATAGTTCTTAGTTTTGAATTATTGTACTAAATGGTTGTTGCATTATTGTACTGGAATATTGAGTAAACACTGTCTGGATCTGAGATATCCGACAATACCCTCATTAATTTCGGATTTTAGATAGGATAGAATCTCAGGTCTTAGAGCTATGAAGGGATAAGAGAAGAAGAAGCCTGCATCGGATCATTGAGTGCTTCTATACTCTTAGAGATATTAAGAGTTGCTCTAGCCTTTGTAATCTGTGTATGTGTGTTTATGGCCATATAGGCTTTATGCTTGCTCTGTAATCTTATTTTCAATTAATAAAAGCTTCGCGCACCCGTTTTTTTTTAGGATCTAGCATTCCATTGCAGTTTACTGAGATCATTCTTTTGATGAACTTAGTAGTCAAGAGAACATAGAAATGGACTTACAAGTTAGATCCTAGCTCTTAAGATATAAAACACAAATTTATACGTACCTCTTGAGAAGTATTATTTCAAACTTTACCTGTATTTCTTGACTACGATGGCAAATCTCAATTTCTTCTAGCTGCTTCAAAGAAATGTCCTTGCAATGCTTGAACTATACTCGGGCTTGTCCTCAGATTTGTCTTTAGTAAAACTCGTAATATTATGGGCTTGAATTACTATACGACGATGTAGTTAGTGATGATGGTTCTTGTCCACATATTTCAGATTTATTGCAGACTTTGTATACGCTTGGACTGCTTCTTTCATAATTCAAACTTAAACACCAATTTGGGACCTTTTTGTTTTCTATGAGAAGACTAGGATATAATACCTTCAACTCGGGTACTACTAAGATACCACAAAGAATAATTCGGATGCCACAGATTCAGATTTTGGTGATAAGGAGTTTGGATTACCAATATTTGGATTACCAATATTTGGATCATTATATAGTACTCATACTTGTCTTCTTTCCATAGAGATAAAAAGAATTGATCTTGACTCCTTTCTCAGGCTTGAGCTATGTCTTACACAAGGCTACAAACTCGAGATTGTTTATGACACAGACCATCCTTCATTTGGGGCTCCTTTACAATGCACGGAACTTACAGTATGCATCGAACCTCAGACTGAGGAAATTTGCGCTTGATAAGAGATATCACAACTTTGATTCAGATGCCATGTACCACAGAGAGAACTCGGACAGAGATAACTTGATTCTACAGACCTTGGTATGCACAGAACTCGGCTCAATTGCAGACTTGATAGAGCTTGGACTTTTGGTTATACCTTTGGACAGAATTTGTAGTTGTCTCAACATTAAGAAATTCAGATCATGATAGGTCATTGGCATAAGGAGATTACTCAATTCAGAAAACACAGACTTTGGATTAGAGACAGAGCTTGGTATATTCCTCCAGAACTCCGCGTAATAACTAGACTTCGAATGGTTATCAAACTCGGACAAAAAACATACTTTCAGATCTCTTCCATAGGAGTAGTAGACCTCGGAACTTCTTCGTCAGTAGCCACAAAACTCGGGCTAGTACAGACCTCAGACTTATGCTTAGAGTTTTTGGATCCTTCAAACTTCAGATAGATACAGATCTCAGATTTTTGGTGTAGTTCCACTAGACATTATTCCACAAAGATAAACCATAAAGAGCTTGGCCCTTCACATATATAATTCTCTTCACTGACTGTCCTTAAAAACTAGCACTGATACCATGTTGAAATTCGATTGCAAGATTGAATTTCTAATCATGATAATTACATGTGAATATGCTTAGTGTTCTTTTTAGCCTTTCTTTATTATTCATCAAACAATTATCAATTTAACCATTCAAATACAATAAAATAGAGATCGTAGTGCATAAGAGACAACAGACACTAGAGGTTAGGCCAGTGGCCAGGGCAAACCCCACAAGGGGAAAACCCAACAATCCTTTCCTTATAGAATCTTTGTCTATAAGAAAAATCCAAGCCGTAAACAAACTGACCAGTAGTAACTAGATGATTACTCTCCAAATGCTAAGTCAACCCTCCTAGACTCTCAGAATAAGGTGCCTCAAATTGTCTTCAATTAGGTCTGCAAAGAATTCTGCTTTAATTTTCTACAAGGGCTGAATTAGTTTTTCTTCATAAGATTGTGTCACAGGTTATACTTCAGAATGAGAGCTTCTTCGTATCGTTCAACGGAGATGCTGCCTCAGACTTTGCTGTCTATAACAGAGATTTGTAGCCACAGATTTTCGTACGCTTCCACAGATATAACTTCTTCAAGTGAAATGTCTCTTGGAAGGAGACACATGATCTATATATAGTCTGTTGGAAAATGTAACTAGGTTTGGTCTTCATTAAATGTATGTGAATGTGAGTCATCATGTAATGTACTTGTCAAAAGAATAAAGAAGATAATTATTATTATTATGACTTATTAAAGCATGGGTTTCATGCTTGGGTCATCATGTTTTAGGTCAAAGTCCCCATTGAGGACTTCTAGGATTTATTTTGAGTTAATAGAGTCATTGTATGATCCGTAAACTGTTGTGGATATTCCATTGGACAGTTTGTCACAACAGATCTGAGAATATTATATTAAAAATCTGAGATTCTACACTATTACAGTTTTATTTAATTTCTAGATTTGTAGATTTTACTGTAATTAGTTTATGCATGTAAAAGTAAATTATGTAGAAAAGAAGAGAACGACAAAATAAGCTCTCACACACACAAGACACAAGATATTCTCTTTGGGAAACCCTTTCGGGAGAAAACCCAGCTGGAAGGTGAGGCAACTTCGCTCTCTTTCTCTGTCCGGAAATATGGCTATAGATACAAAGAAGTAATGTCTGTGGCCCGTGGGCTGCTACAATGCACAAATCCTCTTTGTGTGCTCTGCCTCCTATCTCTCCTGATTATCTTTGCTCAACTATGGAACAAAATACTCTCGAAAGAATGGAATGCCTCTTCCTCCTAGTGTCCCGGTTATAACATAGCTCGATAGCCCTACTAGTGGTTAAGTTTGTCTACATAAACTCTTAACTAGAGTTACAAAATAGACTCTTCTAAAGTCGTCTACATCAAAAACACGTAGCTAGCCCTTTTTCCATGAATAATGGGGTCTCACGCGACATCCTCTTGAACTATAGGTGTGAAAATAGGAAGGTCAACTTTTGAGTGGCATAACTTTTGCATACAGACTCTGATTGACGCAATTCTTGCGCTGTTGGAAAACTTTCTGTGTGTAGAACAACATGAAAAGGTAAGGCGTTTAAGCGACAAAGTTTTACCCCCAAAAAATGTTGTTTGATGCCTCAAAACGCTCCCGGAAGGTTGCAAACCCTGTTTCACCAAACTGGGTCCCGCCGGTAAAAATAGTCCCATGAGCTGATTCCTACACTTTTCCCACTCCAAATGCATTGGGATGGATGACAAACAATATAATGATCCCATTCGGATCATTGTACTTTTAAAGAGACCCTTATTGGGCTTTTGAAATATGTAAAAATGTTAAGTATTAAGTCAAATATGAATTATGTTACCTCCACACGAATTCAGCCTTAAGATGATCGAGTCGGCCTCAAAGAAGGCTATTCGACCTCACCAAAGGACTATAAATAAAGCAGTTCAAATTCCATTTGGGGGTCATTCAACACAAGCAAGTTCGTTATCTCTTGAAGATGGGTAAAAGTGCAAAATAGTGGAAGGAAACAAAAGAAGTGCAAGTTTGGTCTAGGAAAAGGAAGGAAGGAAAATCGAAGTCTGGGTGCATCTATCTCTCTCTCTTGTGCCCTAGTTTGGAAGATCGAAGTTCTCTTGTTGATGTTGTAGCTAGTTGCTACTGCTATAGGTCGAAGTTGCTGGTGTGGGATACTGTTGCCTCAAGAAGCTGTATTGGGCCAAGATCGAAGTTTCTAAGTGAAGATCGATGTTTTTTAGTGAAGATCGAAGTCTCGAAGAAGAAGGCTGACTTGGTGTGGAAGAAAGCTTGTGTCAACGTATAGACTCTAGAGTCTTGGAATATCTTAGGAAAACTATTGAAGGAAGAATTACTATCTGGGTTTTCCCCTCGAGAGGGGTTTTTCCCTGGCTGTGAGCCTATCTCTGGTGTCCATTGATATATGTGCTATTGCGTTGGTAATTGCTTGATGAACTAAAAGAACGAAGATATAAAGAACTCTAATAAGAAATCAAGAACATCACAAGTAATTATCAAATATAAGAAAATCTTTCTGCCTTTCTGATTTTCTAACAGTCTTCATCAAGAGCGAATGGGTGTGTCCATAGGCAGACTGACACGACTTCTTGTAGGGCTAGCTTAGGCATTTTTGAGAGACCTAAATATACTATAAAAATTCAATTTTTTCTTCTCTTTTAGATGGCCAAATGTGACATGATAATATTTTTTTTGACTCTTGGCATTAAGATCATTCTTAAATAAATACATCAATGACAAATTATACATTATGAAGACCGGTGATAGTTACAATTTCAACAGCTAGGTTGATTGGTGGATTTACTAGTTGCAATTTGCCGAATTTATGTGGCTCCTATGCGAATGTGCGCATATTTCTACTGCAGGAGTGAAATTTAGAAAAACGACAGTTTAGTCTACACGAAACTGAACAAACCACAATGATTTTGAACAATTTTTTTTGAATTTCACTGAATTTCGAACCTCAACTTTCGAATGCGGTGAAGCCTGTGACATAGAACTCAGTCAACGCGAGTTTGACTCACCCAAATTCAAATCAGGTCTTTTGCATGCCGAGCTGACTTGGACTCGCAAGTCCTCGCTGAGTCTGGTAACACTGCTTTTAAGCAATGCACAGCTGAAAAATTCCATTTAATTATTACAAGAATGGATAACATTGGATGCACACCAATAGCCCAGTAAATGTACAGTGAGTAGGGGCGTAGCCGCTCAAGCGATATGGCTGGAAAGGAGGTAAATGGAACAGCTTGGTGTTTCTCAGAGGACAGGTAGGTCTGCAATCTGACAGACAAAGGGATAGGCTCAGAGTGGCAGAGCGCTCAGGTTGATCAGACCACAAACCTGTGGTTGAGGAAAGGCCACACAATTGTGGCTTACAAGCAATTTGATTTCTAAAAAGGCCACACAACTGTGGCTTAAACTTGAGCAGGGTAGGAATTTGTCTGCTTTGCTACCATGTTAAACACACACGAAATAATAGACAATAGATTAGATAATTGTGTGATTGCATTCTATTCACAAGATGTACATATAAAGACATTTTTCATTGACCCTTGGTTTTCATTTTCCAAGATGTCGCTTGGACTCCAATGACTGTTGGAATTCCTCCACGCCAACTCTAACAGATTAGGTGTCCAACATAATGTGCAAGTGGACTCTATTTAGTGTGTACTATCAAGATCCAAACTCCGTATATTGGACAAAAGGGAAAAGCATCTGTTTATATAATATCACATTGCATTTGTATAAACAGTCAAATGCCCTGAAGGCAAAATGCAATTTTTCATTTTTAAAATTATCCAAATGGCAGGGACTAAGCTGCTCACAGCCCCTGTTTATATTGTTGCCTCTTTCCTGGTTTATATTGATATTGTTATTTTGGCAATAAAATGGGCATTTTTATGGCCAACCACTTAAAATTCTAATTTCAAATTCTGCGTGGAGGTATTCTTATTTCCTTTGTATGGTTTGGAAAGGGAAGCATGTTCCGTTTCTATCAATTAGACATCTAAAGCTAAGTTTAAAAGCATTAGCAACAATTGATTTTGCTGGACCATATAAACATGACAGGAATTTCCAATTTTGTCTTTTGCTCTATGGGAGATTGCACTATATATGTTTCATCCATAACTAAGTTGCATATGTGTCGTCGAACATCAAAAGAAGATGGCGTGCCTTTAGCTTTGTTATTTCTTTTTCAACATTATCCTTGCTTCCTTTTTCAGAAAAGTAAAAGAGAAAAGAGTCAAGTACATAAATGAACCGCAGCACTAGTGCCTGTATTGGATCCTACCTATAATGGTTTATGATTGCTTATACCTGACTTGATTTTTACAATGATACAAATTACTTTGGATGTTGCTGCAGGATGCGTGATTCTTTGGTCATAAATAGTAGGGAAAATAATGGGAGTTCTGATAAAAGTAAGAATCCACAAAGTGATGGATCTTTTATATCATCTGGTCTTGGAAGAACACACCTCATTAAAATCATTCAAGAGTTTCAGAGCAAAGCAACCAAAAAATCAATGATCTGAAAAAGAAATTTCCATGAAAGTATTTTGTCTGCTTCAAGGCTTTTTTTTTTACTGTTCAACTGTCGCTGCTACAAGTAAAGGTCAGACAGGTGAGTGGCATATTTTATCTGTAGGTCTGGCAGTCACTATAGTAGAAGCAGTTGGTCCTTAAATTTTTCAGGCTTATTCATTAATAGAAAGGTTGCATGCCTTTGTGATAATGTTCAATTTTTGGGAGGGAGGACTCTCCTTATGTCTATTTTTGGACGCTTTCAGGTATGAAATGGATATAAATTCAATCTTGTATGATGCAGTTAATCTTGAAATAAATCTATTTTCGGTGCTTTGGTGGCAAGGCTTTCAACTGAAGTTTTCACAGGCTTCCAATTGGGATTTGTATTTTTTGGCTGGCAGGAAAAAAAGTTAGATAAAAAAACAAATATTATAGAGGCGAGAACAACTGCAACGTAACTGCTTCCACGTTTTTGTCTATATTTTTAGGTTGGAAATGTTTGGACCATGCTGCGGTTGAACTTGCGGTATCATTGTATGACTAATCATGGGTATACAGTTATTTAACTGATATGTGAAATGTTTGAAATAGCAATTGCCCCTAAATGTGCAAAGATATACCGAAGGAAATTTTGAGAAGATTATCTTGAAAAACAAAATTATTAAATATAAAAATTCTTATTTCTAATTACAATAAATATATTTTAAAAATTTTGGAAATATATTTTGAAAGTATTGATATTTTCAAAATTTTAAGAGTACCAAGAGTTGTCGGCAGTGAGGCTGACGACTTGCACTGTTCTGGAGTGTTAAGAGCTGTTGGAGGTGAGGTTGATGTATTGCACTGTTCATAGTGCCATGTGGTAAAAAATGGTTTGCTGTAGGAAGATAGGAATTGATGGATGAGCATTGTTTGTCTAGCCCAACCTTGCAGAGAGACACCTTCGGTGTGAATAGATTTTTTTTTTCCTCGATTAGGTTGAAATTTGATTATATATTTATATATTTTTTGCATTATAGTTTTTATAATTATTTTCTATATATTAAATCAATTATTAAAGATGAAAACTGATATGATAATTATTCTTATTTTTTAATTGTGATAAATATTGAGTAAAATGTCGTATTTTTATAATTAACATAATATTTAATTATTTATTAAAAATTATATATTTAACCAAAAATATAATTATTAAAAAAAGAAATTATATTATTATATCATACCAATATATTAATTTTTTTTTAATGATATATATTATTTTCAAATTTAATTTGATCTATTAAATATATTCTATGTCGACAAATTGTATCTTAAGTTATATAATTAATATATTAATTATTATTTGAACTTTAGAGTAAAAAATAATAGGAAATACAATTATATAATTAATATGAAATTTGGAGTAAAAATAATAGGAAATACAATTGAAAGGTTTTAAAGAAACATTATATATATAATCTTACCCGACTATATATATGTGCATTGAGTGTAGGTATAATCTTATGTTGGCATGCAGCTTTTAGGGAGGGATTCTTAGGCCAACGCCTTTCTAGTACTTCTTTCTTCTCATTTCATGCACAATACAATGTTGTATCTTTTCATGCACAATACAGTGTTGTAAAACTAAGATTTGTCATCAGAAATTGATTTCATTTTGTTATCGAAAGATCGACCTGTCAGGGGATTGGTTGATTCAAAATCTAACCCATGGTTAGCATGCCTAATTTTGGGTCCTTAATGGCCCCCTTAGTCTAGGTCCTCCCATCAAGAAA
>APFE031459402.1:0-19335 GCA_000404065.3 Pinus taeda | reverse complement strand
TTTTTTTTTTTTTTTTTTTAAACTAAACTCGAAGAAAAATAAAAATAAACTCAACTCAAAGAAAAATTAAAAGCATATATACATTAAACTAAAACCTAAAAAAAAAAAAAATTAAAATCTAAATGACCTATACGTAACAAGACTGAAACGTAAATAAAAAAAATCAAATAAAAAAAATACAAACTAAACCTAAGGCTAGCAACACCTACGCATACCCCCGAAAACCAAACACAAAATCGATCTTGAAGCTTCAACGCCCCACGACTATGCCCACGCTGAAAACAGAGAGCCGATGCATATACTGACAGGAGATTATCCAAACGAAGACAGACTTAGGACTGAACTAGGGTTACACAACCGGAATCGAATGCAAGGAATTGATTTTCGTTTTGCCTATACCGGAGATAAATGATCATGAACGAGACCCTTTTGAAAAAAAAACAAAAAACGGAAACCAAACCAGTTATATAAAAAAAAAAAAAAATCGATTTTCTGATTTTCTTTTTGTTTTCATAAACCGCTTACGCAGAGACTTATGCCTAACTGCAATGATACCAAAATCGTATTTACGATTAGAGCCAGAAATGATTTCTTCAGGTGAAAAGAAACTCACGCATAGAGTTCACGCGTTAGCTGGCCCGTAAAAATGAAAAACGATTTTCTTACTGTGTGTTTGCAGATGGATCGTTGTGGACTTGACGGCAGAAAATTTGTTTCACAGATGGGAAATCGAGCAGCGGGCAGCGTATGGTAGCCAGCTAGCAGGAACAAAATTCTTTTAGCCGCGTCCAACTGAGATTTGCTGTTTTGAAATGTATTGCAGGTGCGTGTGTGGGATGGAGGTTCAACGGAAACCTAGGAGCAGATAGAGCCTGATCTATACAGTATGCAGACAAAATGGAAGTCGATAAACTCAGTTTACTGTAAATTTTTGTCCGACGTGATCCGTGGCCCGACTTGGCAGCAAACACTACCCACTTTGAATTATTTGAACCCGCGTTTAAGCCTTGTGTTTGCTGGTCTGCGTACAGGTGGATGGAAAGGCTGCGGGTTCTGTCAGTGAAATGCCCGGATTGGCCCCAATGAGCTGCCTGTAGATACAAGCAAACTGAAAACTCTGTACAAGAAAGCAAAACGCTAATGAAAACTGCATAAAGCAAACATTTAAAACCCTAGATCAGAAAAAATTTGAAACCCTAGAACAGTTAAATAATTTACAAAAAAATTTTGCCCCTTAGCAGCCAGATTAGGCAGTAAGCACATAAATATTTTAAAGAAATAAAGATTTTCAGATTTTCACTGTGAAGAACTTCAGAAAATCTCTCATGCAAATCAGAAAGATAAATTGAATGATAGACCCAAGATCAAATCCAACTGGGCTCAGCAAAAAATACTTGTGGGAGTTGGCTGGTTCAGCTGAGAACTTCCCCGAACGCCCACAAATTTCCTTCAGAAAATGTTTTCTGCACAGCTCAAAACAACCATCAGTAAAAAGAGCAAAAATGCTGCTAGATCTCAAGAAGTAATGGAGATACCTGCCATTACTTCAGAAACCCTAACAACACCCAAACCCTAGCAAGTGAGCAAGATACCTGTGCTCACAATACTCTACAAAAAGCTATTATTAACAGCTGAAAATAACATATACAGAAAATTAAACAATCTCACAGCATTTCAAGAGAGTAACACCGGCAAGATATGGACCCCAAAGTCTTCTTTTATTAACCAGAAACAGATTTACAAGAGAGCTTCTTCAGTCTTTGACCCACAGATCAGATGATCTGAAATGACCCCCTAAAACCCTATATAAAGGAAATGAGCCCAACGGCTAGTTCGAGTGATCCACGCTGAAGCGATCTCGACCGTCGATGAGGATCAAGACATCTCTTAATCTCATCCGTCGATTTTAATAAAAAAAAAGATATTTTGCATGCATTCACAAAAAATATTATTATTTTATTATTTAGGGTTTTTTGCTTTATTTTATGAATTTTTTATTATTTTCTTTTATTTTTTTTATTATTATTTTTATTTAATTTTATTATTTTTATTCATTCATTTTTTTTTTAATTTCTTAATTCATTTTAAAATGGATCATCGAACTAAGCCTTTGGAAACATCACCTAGGATCTAGGACTTAGGACTCATGAGGGGATTTAAAACATTTTTTGACCCTCGGGACACATTACATCATGACTTTTACAATTTACATCTTAAGGGAGAAAAAACCCCTTTAACATAGACCCTCACAAATCACCCAGTTCTGCGACACAACTATAATCTAGCAGATCAACACACTAGGATTCTCCTAAAATTCCAATGACAAAATCTATCCCGGCTTTGGGGTCAGGTTTCTGAAGGAAAACTCTGCCGATCCGTGGATCGGTGAGACGAAAAACCTTCCGGGACATAGATTATCATAAGAAAGTTAGGTCCACCTAGGCAATTTACAACACGACTCACATCTGCTAGGATTATTTACAATTAATACATGCATACTGGGTTTACAATTAGATTGATCAAGTTGCTGATGACTGCAGGATGGAACGGATACGCTGATCAGGTGCTGCCCCTTTTTTGCAAAGAAAAATGGGGTGTACTGCATGGGTAGTTGACCGGTAGAGGTCAACAGATACCATCTTGGATTTCTTCAGTGAAAAATTTGTAGCAAAATGGCCCACTTGATGACAATGAAAGCATCGCACTTTTGATTTTTCAAACTTCTTCCCACCATAGGAAGAACTCGATTTGGGATGAGAATCCTTATCCTTCCCTTTCTTTGCCTTACTTGCTAAGGCACAATTTTCTTCATCCTCCTTGGATGAATAACCATCTCTGGTGCTTCTCCTTATCTCCTCCTGAATCGGATTTGACCAAAGTCATTCCCAATCTGGTAGTTTCTCTCTTCCATTTACTGAGTCTTGGTAGCTATGTGAGCTCTTAGGAAGACCAAGGAGAGAAAGACTCACCATGTCATCATCGACTGTCGTGATCCCTACACTTTCAAGCTCATCCCTGCAGGTGTTGAGCTTGTTCAGATATGTAGAGATCGTGTCGACCTTTTCACACTTGATTTTCCGAAGCTTGTCTTCCAGTGCCAGCTTCCTCTAATCGCTGCTATTCTGGTATAGATCTTTCAATCTTTTCCACATTGAAAATGGTGTCTCCTTCCCATGGAGGCTTGAGACAATGTGGTTTCAAATTCCTGCTAGGAGGATTCTCCTCGCTCTAGCCACATATTTCTTCCATTCCGCCAATTTTGTAGAATTAGTCGTTGCTGGATTGGGGACTTCTTAATCAATGAAGTCCTTTAGACTGTTGTCCTCTAATACTGCTTCCATGCGATCCTTCGAGCCTATATAATTTGAGCTGCCATCAAGGGCATACTCGAGTCTTAAACCATTGAATGCCATTGGGGAAATTTGAGATGTGATAAGAATTCGAATTCTATAATCAGGAACTTGAAACTTTGAACTTCTCCCTTCTTTGTATATTGTTCTTTGCTGATCACCTTTGCTCCGATACCATGTACAAATTCCCACTATAGATCAACAGATTATGCAATATACTAAAGCAAAATACAAGATCTACTTCTACAACAAACTTGCGAAAGCTTAATTGAATTTGAGCAAGATCAAATAGAACACATATAAATGAGAATGAGAAATCAATCACACATGAAGACAGAAGAATACTATGGGGAAAGCCTCAGCTAAAAACTCTGATCTCTATATTATCATACAACTGGAAATATGTCAGGATTACACAAAGCCTTAGCTCACAAGCTATCCTGCTCTTAGTACAATCCAACTGCTGCTCATAGACAGTCAAAGGCTTCTCAAGAACCTTCTCCTCTACCCTCCAAGCCTCCTATTTCCTTGTGCAGTTTCTCCTCGGGTCCAATGCTGCCACCTGTGTGAATTTACCTCTCACACAACACATTAAACTCAATAGTAACTGCACAGTCCAGAAGAAGATAATTCCTTCTACATGGATGAGTTTCCTTCATAGGAAAATTCCTCCAGCTGATAGTACATTGTCCCTTCCTTTAATCTCAACTGGGTCTCTATCTGAACTGGCATGCATGAGTTATTTATGAGAGAATATTCAGTTATCTAGAGAACACTAGTTGCATGCATGCATGCATCAACTGACTGAATCCACATTTAGTTCCTCCAATTGTTTGGAATTAATCTAATTGGACTTAACTCAGTTAACAGAGCTAACTAATTACAACTCAAAATACAACTCATCCTGATCTCCTTAATCAAGGGATAACTTCCTCAATCAATGGAGAAACTAATGCATGTCTTCACATAGACTTCATGTTTGATTTCCTACAACTAATTAACTTAAGATGAATTAATTAATTATTTTTCAAACAGATGCTAAGATCAAATTCGAATTTTACTTCTCAATTTTAGTTTAGGGACTAACTAAAATTGGAATCTATCACGAAATCTTATTTATAGCAATGCTATTTTTAGCATTTCCATTTTTTCATTCCTTGTTGCTATGTCCAACACTGGTACCTGAAATGCTATTTATAGCATTTCTATTTTTAGCATTTCTTGTTGCCATTTTCAACAATCTCTTTACAAATTCTCAAAATCCAGCCCCTGATCACTTAGATGAGTGCTCAATAGGAAAAATGGAGGAGGTTTGATCATAAATGAGGGTATTGAATGGCATTCCAAACTTAGAGTTAATTTCCATGGAGGAAGGGATGAAAGGATAGGAGGTTACTTAACCCATTCCCTATCCAATTTCGAGCTCATAGGAGATGATAAGTGTGGTAATCTTCTAGATGGCTCTAGAAGATAAGAATATTCCCAGAACTCTAATATGTTTTCGCTCAATCTCACCTAGCATAGGTCAAAGTGGGCTTAAGTGCTCTCGAAAGAACCCTCACATGGGCCTACCTGCATTGAAGCGCACTTACCCCTCACCAAGGCTACACTAGTCCCTCTAGGAGGCATTTTTGGAGGGCTTCAGGCCAAGAAACTCTTAGGGAAGGAGGCATTAAAAGTGATGACTTGCCTAAGGAAAATAGCAATTGATTTAGGGTTGAAGAGCCTTAATGGTACTGATCTGAATGATGGGAGTGATGTGCCCAAATGGATTTGTAACACATGGCTATATTCCAAATGTCGTAATATTCACTACCCTCATCAAAGGGCTTTGCAGGACGGGCATGATGGGGGATGTTGTCAAACTGTTCAATCAAATGGTGAACAAACAAGAGCCTCCTCATATTTTTACCTATAACACCCTAATAGATGGGCTCTACAAGAGAGGGAAAACTCACGAGGCGTTTGCATTGATATTTTTTATGCTACAACAAGGTCATGAGCCTGACACTATTACATTTACTACCCTCATGGATCAACTTTGTCAAGAAGCTAAGCTCCATGAGGCCAATCAACTACAGCATCTAATGTTAAAAGAAGGGCATAATCCCAATGCTATTACATTTAATTCTATGGAGGAGGCTATGAAGATTTTCTACGAAATGCCCCACAGAGACATACACCCCAATGCTGTCACATATAATGTGCTTATCGATGGTTTTTGTAAAGAAGGCAAGTTGGAGGAGTCTATTAAGCTCTTCATTCAAAAGCCTAACAGAAAAATGTGCCCTAATGTTGTCACATACAATGAACTTATCAATATTTTCTATAAGGGAGGCAAGTTGGAGGAGGCTATGAATCTCTTTTATGAAATGTTCGATAGAAACATATGTCATGATGATTTCACATACAATGCGCTTATTGATCATCATTGTGTGTTTATAAACTGATGGTTGAAGCAGACATTGTTCCAAATCTCATTTCTCTGAGCATTGTTATCAATTGTCACTATGAAATAGGTAGAATGGATTATGCTTTCAAAGTGTTTGAAGGATTGGAAGCACATGGTGTTATGTGGAATTTTGCATCTACGGATAAACAAAATTTCCCTAGATGGGTAGATACATCTAGAACAACAGATTTAAAGTGCTTAACCTTTTACTATAGAAGATAAATAAGATAAGGGAACTACTTTTTATCTTTCACTTTCCATTTGTCTCCTTTGTTTGGCTCTCGTCTCTCCTTCTCGCACTTAATCCACTCGACAAGTACCTGCAATCATGAACAGAAGACAAAACCCAATCAAAGCAAGAGATCTATCTACTATAAGCAAACGGAATAGAAAGAATTTACACATATAATCATCATACATGAAGACAAGAATACGGGAAAAGGTGTAAACAACTTTAATAAGTAGAAGGAAGAATTACAACCATAAAGTCCAATCCATTATCACTCTTCGAGCCTGGGTTCCAACCAACATCACATTCATAACATAGCACTTCGGTAGCATAACAATACTTTATTACAATCTCAAATGTCACACCAACAGTATCTCCTTACAAATTCTCAAATTCCAGCCCCTGATCACTTAGATGAGTGCTCAATTTATAGGAAAATGAAGGAGGTTTGATCATAAATGAGGGTATTGAATGACCTTCCAAAATTAGACTTAGTTTCCATGGATGAAGGAATGAGAGGATACGAGGTTACTTAACTCATTCCCTATCCAATATCAAGCTCATAGGAGATGATAAGTGTGGGAATCTTCTAGATGGCTCCAGAAGATAAGAATATTCCCAGAACCCTATGATGATTTTGCTCAATCTCGCCCAACACAGGTCTAAGTGGGCCTAAGTGCTCTGGAAAGCACCCTGACATGGGTCTACCTGCACTGAAGTGCACTTACCCCTGACCAAGGTTGTGCTAGTCCCTCAAGGAGGCACTTCTCGAGGGCTTGAGGCTAAGAAAATCTCAAGGAAGAAGGCATTCAAAGTGATGACTTGTTTAGTGCAAATAGCAACTGATTTAGGGTTTGATGAGCCCTAATGGTACTAATCTGAATGATGGGAGTGATGTGCCCGAATGAATCTGTAACACATGGCTATATTCCAAATGTCGTAATATTCACTACCCTCATCAAAGGGCTTTGAAGGAAGGGCGGGACAGAGGATGTTGTCAAACTGTTCAATCAAATGGTGAACAAATGAGTGCTTCCTCATATTTTTACCTATAACACCTTAATAGATGGGCTCTGCAAGAGAGGGAAAACTCAGGAGGCATTTGGATTGATAGTTGTTATGCTGCAACAGGGTCATGAGCTTGACACTATTACATTTACCACCCTCATGGATCAACTTTGTAAAGAAGGTAAGCTCCATGAGGCCAATCAACTACTGCATCTGATTTTAAAATAAGGGCATAACCCCAATGCTATTACATTTAATGATATGGAGGAGGCTACAAAGTTATTTCATGAAATTCCTCTCAGAGACATACACCCCAATGTTGTCACATACAATGTGCTTATCGATGGTTTCTGTAAAGAAGGCAAGTTGGAGGAGGCTATTAAGCTCTTCATACAAATGCCTAACAGAAACATATGCCCTGAAGTTGTCACATACAATGAACTTATCAATAGTTTTTGTAAGGGAGGCAAGTTGGAGGAGGCTATGAAGCTCTTTTATGAAATTTCCAAGAGAAACATATGCCCTGATGCTTTCACATACAATGTGCTTATTGATCAGCATTGCATGTTTACAGACTTATGGTTGAAGCAGACATTGTTACAATTCTCATTTATCTAAACATTGTTATCAACTATCACTGTGAAATAGGTAGAATGGATTATGCTTTCAAAGTGTTTGAATGAATGGAAGCACATTTTGTTATGTGGAATTTTGCATCTATGGATAAAGAAAATTTCCCTAGATGGGTAGCTACGTTTAGAACAACATATTTAAAGTGCTTAACATTTTACTATAGAAGATAAATAAGACAAGGGACCTACTTGTTATTTTTCGCTTTCCCTTTGTCTCCTTTGTTTGGCTCCCGTCGCTCCTTCTCGTACTTAATCTGCTCGACAAGTACCTGCAATCATGAACAGAAGACAAAATCAATCAAATCAAAATATCTATCTACTATAAGAAAATGGAATCGAAAGCATTTACACATATAATCATCATACATAAAGACAATAATATGGGAAAAGGTGTAAACAATTTTATTAAGTAGAAGGAAGTATTACAGCCATGAAGTCCGATCCATTGTCACCCTTCCATCTTGGGTTCCAACCAACATCACATCAATAGCACAACACTCTAGCAGCATAAAAATACTTGCTTACAATCTCAAACCTTACACCAATAGTATCTCCTTACAAATTCTCAAAGTCCAGCCCCCAATCACTTAGATGAGTGCTCAATTTATAGGAAAATGGTGGAGGTTTGATCATAAATGAGGGTATTGAATGGCCTTCCAGGCATAGAGTTAGTTTCCATGGATGAAGGAATGAGAGGATAGGAGGTTACTAAACTCATTCCCTATCCAATATCGAGCTCATAGGAGATGATAAGTGTGGGAATATTCTAGATGGCTCCAGAAGATAAGAATATTCCCAGAACCCTAAGATGATTTTGCTCAATCTCACCCAGCGCGGGCCGAAGTGGGCCTAAGTGCTCTAGAAAGCACCCTAGCATGAGTCTACCTACACTAAAGCACACTTACCCCTGACCAAGGTTGTGCTAGTCCCTCAAGGAGGCATTTCTGGAGGTCTTCAGGCCAAGAAACTCTTAGGGAAGGAGGCATTCAAAGTGATGACTTGTCTAGGGCAAGTAGCAACTGATTTAGGGTTTGATGAGCCCTAATGGTATTGATCTGAATGATGGGAGTGATGTGCCCGAATGGATCTGTAACACATGGCTATATTCCAAATGTTGTAATATTCACTACCCTCATCAAAGGGCTTTGCAGGATGGGAAGGATGGAGGATACTGTCAAATTGTTCAACCCAATGGTGAACAAATGAGAGATTCCTCATTTTTTACCTATAACACCCTAATAGATGGGTCTGCAAGAGAGGGAAAACTCACAAGGCATTTGGATTGATAGTTGTTATGCTGCAACAGTGTCATGAGCCTGACACTATTACATTTACTACCCTCATGGATCGACTTTGTAAAGAAGGTAAGCTACATGAGGCCAATCAACTACTGCATCTGATGTTAAAATAAGGAATAACCCCAATGCTATTACATTTAATGCTATGGAGGAGGCTATGAAGCTATTCCACAAAATTCCCCATAGAGACATACACCCCAATGTTGTCACACACAATGTGCTTATCCATGGTTTTTGTAAAGAAGGCAAGTTGAAGGAGTCCATTATGCTCTTCATTCAAATGCCTAACAAAAACATATGCCCTGATTTTGTCACATACAATGAACTTATCAATAGTTTCTATAAGGGAGGCAAGTTGGAGGAGGCTATGAAGATCTTTTATGAAATGTTTGACAGAAACATATGCCGTGATGCTTTCACAGACAATGCGCTTATTGATGGTTTATGTAAAAGAGGAAAGTTGGACGAGGCTATGGATCTCTTCTATGATATGTCCTACGGAGACATCTGCCCAAATGTTGTCACATACAGTGCACTTATCGATGGTTTCACTAAGGGAAGAAAGTTGGAATAGGCTATGAAGCTTTTCTATGAAATGTCTGACTGAGACATATGCCCAAATGTTGTCACATACAGTGCGCTTATAGATGTTTTTTGTAATGGAGGCAAGTTGGAGGAGGCTACGAAGCTATTCTATGAAATTCCCAATAGAAACATAAGTCCAGATGCTTTCACATACAATGCTTTTTGATAGTTTCTATAAGAAAGGCAATTTGGAGGAGGCTACGAAGCTCTTCTATAAAATTCCTGAAAGAAACATATACCCCAATGTTTTCACATACAGTGCTTATTAACGACTTCTGTAAGGGAGACAAGTTGGATGAGGTTGTGAATATCTTCTATGAAATGTTGGATAGATAAGATAAGATGAGATAATTATATTTATGTCCAACTAATTACCACAAAGTAGGTCAAAGGGACTATTGAGTACACTGATGTATATACAAAGCGGGAGAACCAAATGGTCTCCTATGAAAAATACAATGCATGAAGTAAATCAACATTTGGCCCTACCAGAGAAGATCCAGGAGCTAATAGGTCCGAGGATCAGACCCATATCTCCTAACATCTGAGGTTGAATGAATAACACTAAAGAAACTCAACAAAGTTTGTTGGCCCGATGAAGAGTCGATGGCAAGTGCAAATTGTCCACTAAATTGTATCCTGGGGGGTTCACATGTTGTTGAATGTCATAGGACCTAGTATGTCTCGCAGGAATGGATCTGAGATGAAATTTTTGCTAAGATCTCATGTGGTAGGGTGAGGTCCCACTGATTCTCACTGATCTGGAGTCGAGATATGTGCTGGTAGCAATCGATCTCTTGTTGCCCCTGTCTGAAGGTAGTACCCTAAAAAATGTCGTGATCTTCTGTCTGGAGTCTGGTCTAATGAGAGGTTGAAGAATATGCACTTGGAACCTAAGATAATCCTACATATATAGGGCCAAACATCTCTGATCAGGGTACCTGAAAAAGTTGGCAAGGGTTCGAGAATCCCTAAAAAAGCAATGAAACCTTCCTCTGATCTCGTAGTAGACAGGGCATCCAAGGATGAAGTGCACCTCGGTCTCCACTTCATGTAAATGACATACTTGGTAGTGTTTTTCTAGTCTATCCACCTGGTGGCCTGTCTCTACCCGAAGTCTATTAGAACCCACTCTAAACTGGCCTAGAGGAATGCAAAGAGCAAGCATCTAGTGGTTAAATGTATACTAGTGTCGAACAATGAGCCCGTTTATCAACTCCAAGAAGTGCTCAGCGTAGTAAGCCATCTTTGGGTGCAACCCTCATGGAATATTGATCCAGGTGACTTGGACGAACTGCCTGTAGATGTCCTCCCTAATGATCTTGTTTAGCTATTGTCTAGTAGGTAAAGGTGACTAGGATCATCTAAGGAATATCGAAAAGGAGGGAGATGATCCAACATAATTCCCACTGATTGTAAGAGGTTTGAAACTCCTGTAAACCAACATCTGGCTCAACCTGAGGGAGTAGAATGGGAAATAGTATGACAAGAGAAATATGCGAAGTAAGGATAATAGTCCCTACTCTTTATCGAGTATGCCAAGCCCTGGACACGATGCAAGAATGAAATGAATCTGAAGACCGTCTCAAGTCAAAAGGGATGAGCTACAAACGCTGCAAGGATGATGTGTTGCAGCACTATTAGTTTGCACCTAATGATGTGGCAGAGAAGAAGAATCTGGACTCTCTCAGCTAAATCCCAGTCTAACTCAGGTAAAGACGGTCACCAAATATCTGAGCCATATAGAATAGTAGGACAAATCAAGGTGGCCATGAGGCTCATCTTAGACGAGATGTCCTGGAAGTGATGTCTAAAGCACTGTCTCTTGAGAAGGGCTAAGGATCCATATCCTTTGTTGATCTGAGGCTGAAGTGTTGGTCACAACCTGAAGTGGAGACCTGAGAATTGCACTCCCAAGTAAGTATACGTGTTGGTGATCTCAACCTTCTCCCCTCTAAATAAAAAGTGAAGGTCTGAGGTTTTCTTCACCCCATTTAAGATCATAACCTTGGTTTTACCTAGGTTGACTGTTAACTGTCGATGGTCACAAAATAGAGCTAAGGCATCCAACTACCTCTGTAATCCTACTATGGATGAGGAGAGGAGGACCACATCGTCAACAAAGAGTATAATAGATATCAGAACTTGGTGAATAAGGCAGCCATCAGTGTCTTGGATATGCTCATGTAGAAATGCTTCCAACTCATCAATATAGATCCCAAACAGGGTAGGGGACAACGGATAACCCTATTTAACCCCAATAGTGCCTCAAATGAAATCATACATCCCATGGGATGTATGAAGACAACCAAGAAGTTACTCATATAGGTGCATAATAGCATTCAATAGGGTTGCAAAGATGCTAATATCTCTGAGTCTCTGGAGCAAGGCCTCCCTTGTAACAGAGTCAAAAGATTTCTGAAATCTACGAAACAATAGTAGACTTTCGAAGAGCGGTGCTGTGCCTCCTCAATCATGATGCAAAGGGTGAAGATGTGGTCAATGGTCTCATGATCCAGTCGAAAACCTTCATGTCCCCTAGCTCTGAGTTGTCTCTGCTCAAGGTCACTAGAGTGCTTCCTATGTAGAACAATAGCATATAACTTTGTGAATGTGTGACCCACCATGATCATTCTGTAGTTATTGAGATTTCAGCTGGAACCTAATTTGTGGATCGGATGGATGATGTGGTGTGCCCATGTCGGTGGAAAACCTTCATGGAATACATGGTTGAAGAGATTAGTCAAGTAGCTAACCAAAGCATGGAAACCATGCTTAAAGAACTTTGCTTGGTAGCCTTCCTCATCAGTTTCTTTGTTGTTGTTCATCACCCAAATGGCCTCTCTAATATTGCTATCTGAGAATAGATAACGGGAAGAGGGTGGGGAGGTAACATGAATTTGGGCCTTCTCGGGAATATCATAAAGGTTGGAAGTGCGAGAAAACGTGGATGGGTCAAGGTTAGGTGGAAGAGGGGAGCGTCGGGGAAGGATGGTACACCATAATTTTTTAGGGGAGTGGGCAAGGAGAGAAGAAAGTTTTTGTTTTCTATGGGAGACAAAAAGTTGTTTCTTGTGATGAAGGAGACGGCGATAAGAAGCTTTGAGGTCAGAGTAGAAGAGTTGAGAATGGTTGAAAGAATATCAAAGTCCTTGATGTAGAGTCTTGCAATAATCATCGTACCATTTGTTCATGGGGGGAGATCCAACTTTAGGGGAGATGGAAGTAGAACAAGTGGATTGGGGGAAGGATTTGAGTGATGCTTCCCAAATGGTAGCTAAAAGACAGGTGTATTTAGTAGAAGCAGAATCAAGCAAGGAGAACTGGGTTTTCAATGGGAGCATCTTGTGTAGGGTAGAGGAGAAAATGTCAGGGTCTCCTTCATCAAATTAGAAGGTAGTTCGGGGTGGGACCCGAGGGGAGGGATGGGGGGAAAGGGGAGGGTCAAACCGGAGAGAGAAGGAAATAAGTGCATGACCAGCAAGGGGGATGGGGGAGACCGAGAAATGGTGAATAAAAGGGAGCAAGTTATGGCTAGTGAGTACATAATCAACTACACTCGCACCCCCGCCATATGGTCGGCAAGTGAAAAAGCGTGAGTCTAGGAAACAGGAAAGACCATTTAGAATCAACAACTCCTGGGATTCCCCCAACTACAATAGATGTTTAACATAAGCTATAATGGGGCCTAAGGCATCATCTGACATCTGGTGAAGCCCTACTGAATCTAGATCTATCACATGGGTACAAAATACATTCTTTGATCGGTCATGGAGAGGGATCTGGAGATATATAGTGCGAGCATTGTAGTCACCTAGGAGGATGACTTCCCCAACATCACAGTACCAAGTGATGTCAGTGTATGTCTATAAAGGGATCCCCATTTGAGCCATTATGGACAGAAAATGGTGAAGAGGCTGGGGGGAAGTAACAAACTACAATGTAGATGTCCCTCGGAGGAGAGAATCTGACGCTAATTCGAATCCACACAAACCTGGAAAACTCGTCTTTGGCTACCAAAGATACCCTATTCTGGAGTGAGTCACCAGCCAAACAAGTAACTCCACCTAATCCTCTGGCCCCTCCTGAGCTCCTCATCTCTTTACTGTAAACTGAGATCCAATGGTAACCTGCAATATCTGGGAGGGGTCGAACAGGGCTTGCATGAGTCTTGGTAATGAAGAGGATGTTTTTAGATTCGAGAGAATCATACAAGAGTCCCAATGATGACTAGAAAGATCCATTTCCATTCCAACAATGGATAGAAATTCTTGTACCTTTTCGCCTCCCCAAGTGGGCCCGTCATTTGGAACCTCCAGTTCGGGGTTTCCACCCATGTGGGAAGGAGTCTCGAATGACTCCCTAAAGATTCTTGATAACTGCCTATTTCCCTACCTATCGTACTACCATAACTTGTTCTATGGATTTTTTACGTTCCACAACCTGTGCTCGAGTGAGGTCCTCATCCAAGAAAATCCTATTGGGAAGACAAAACAACTTCCACTTAGCCCTAAGGGTGCCGATCAGATGCAGTCTAAAACCTTAGGAAGAGAGTGGAGTCGTAGCCCATCCAGGCTCTATCCAAAGCTATATCAGCGAGGCTAAGGGTGTCCCGAAGGAACCTAGCCCCCACTTCCATAAGATTCGGAGTGGGGTGGGGTAAGGGGAGACCTCTCACCTTGAGATTCAATTCTCTTGCCATCTGTTACGTTCTTCCCCAAGTTTTTCTTGCATCACCTCCTCAACTGCTACAAGAGGGGTAGGATTTTTATCCTTCCCTTGAACCACCTATACCAAAGAATTGATGTGTGTCTCCATTTCTTATTTGAAGGTGGCTTGTTGGGATCATATTTCTGCTTGCTTGCTTTTAAGGTCAAGAATTTCTACATGTAGTGCACCATTTGGAGGATGGAGAATTTCTTGCTCCTTAGTTTCATGTAACATATTCTTAAGGGATAAATAATCCCCCTCCACCTTTGAAACTATGGCAAAGAGGGTGTGTATTTCTTAACGGAGCTGCTTGTTTTCAGTTTCGAGAAATTCCATTTTCCGCAGCATTTGTTTTACCAAGACTATCCAGAACGAGAAATCGGACTCCAGGCTGACTACCACTTGTTCTTGTTGGTTTTCAATAGCTGATAATTCAACAAGGCTAAACATGTCATCTTGGCACAAGTCGTCTTGTTGCACAAATCCAATCCCTAGATTTGGAACCCATTCTTTTGTCTCTGTTTGTTCTTAAGCAGTAAAATTCATCAAAGGATTTAGAGAAAACCCGTCTGTTGCC
Source organism: Pinus taeda (assembly GCA_000404065.3). Lineage (NCBI taxonomy): Eukaryota > Viridiplantae > Streptophyta > Pinopsida > Pinales > Pinaceae > Pinus > Pinus taeda. The sequence continues at coordinate 4,494 of APFE031459402.1, read as the reverse complement.
ATCTTGGTATTAGAGTCGCTGTCAAATTTAGTGGGTAGATTCCATCAAACACTTGACGTGCATCCTTGGTTTGTCTGTTATGTTTCAGTAATCTACATGTTCTGTAATCAAGAATTCTTAATTCTTTATCCTAATTCATTCTTCCAAGTTGGTGTCTAGTTTTGTGATTTTAAATTATGCGATTTACCACCACAATCTCCGGGAGGCATTGATTTTCGACTATTGGGAGAGCGCATTCTGTAACTCAACTTTGTTGAGTGACCACGGTTCCTTTCATTGAAATAAATGATGCCTATTAGAAGCCTGAAACCCACGTTCCCTATGAAATAAATCTTCGCATTCAATCTAGATTAGTGCCGAATTCACAAATCACGATCCACTGCCAACACGTATCACTTCCAGGCTTTCGATTTCTGATCTCAAAGGAAAATATGATCTTATCCTTGGCAGTCTAATTGTATGTAGCCTTCCAATAACTATATTGTCGATCTCTCAAAGGAAAATATGATTCGATCCTTGGCAGTCTGACTGTAAGAAGCCTCCCAATAATTGCGTTGACAATCGAATCAATGGGTCAAACCCCACCGTTGCTGCACGTGGGAATACCAAATTCAGTGCTCAGATAATCCATGGTCCTGGCTAACAATGGAAGTGGCTTGGTGGATGTGTAGTGGTGAGTCTTCATTGATGGATGTTGCAGACAAATTGTGTCCCCATGGGATTTTTGTTCCCAAATACTGTCACATACAGTGTACTTATCGATGGTTTCTATAAGGAAGGCAAGTTGGAGGAGGCCAGAAAGTTCTTCTATGGAATGCACAACAAAAACATATTTCCTAATGTTGTCACATACACTGCATTTGTCGCTGGCTTCATCAAGGAAGGGTAGTGGAAGGAGGCCACCAAAGTACTTCATGAGATGCTGGATAAGGGGAAAAATCTTAGCGTTATCACAGACATTGTTCGTATTTTTGGTCTTTGCAAAGAAGGGAAGCTTCAAGAAGCTCTCCAATTGTTAGATGTTACCATTGAAATAGGTGATCAACCTAAAGATGTCATGTTAGGATATTCTGACACATAGGAAATAGTTAAGTATAACTTGGTCTAGTGTAGAGTTAGGTAAAGTGTGTTTCTTTACTATGTACATTTGTAACTTACAATCCGATGGTCATGATATATTTTGGACATGAAGTGATCTGACAGTTCATTCTCTCCTTGGTATTACCAACACTTGATCCATGGCTTAACACTCAATTGGTCCATTGTCTCTATTTAAAGAGCATGGAGGGTCATTTGTAGGGTAACCGTTCATGAGAGAAGCTTATGTAAATTTTCATTCTTTTATTAATAAATTTCTTGAAGTGGTCGTGTTGGCTCAGGCCATGGATTGTTTCCCTCTTTGAGGGTTTTAACCACGTCAAGGATATTGGTGTATTGATCTGTGATCTATTTGTGAGTGGTGTCCTTCGGTGTTCTGTTTGAGGAACTTACCCTGTAAATTCCTACATGGTATCAGAGCTATTTGAGGGATACATCCATTGGTGATCCAAATCCGAAGTTGGTACAACTGCATCCGACTGTCGTTTCCTAGATCTACTATTTATGACTGCTTTTAGGCCGAGAGGACTGCACTATTGTGTTAGGAGCATCAATTCCAGTGAGTAATCCCTTTTTTTTACGTAGAAAGGTTTTCGGTAGCCCTAGCTACGTCATTTTTAAGATCTGGAGGTATATAGTCTTTTTTGTTGTTTTAATTATTCATCTCTCTGTTTATTTCAGTTTACTTAACTCTTTGTTTTTTATTATCGGATCTATACCTTTCATTTCTGCATATGCTCTTTTCCCCGTGACTCTATGCAATCTGGGAAAATCAAAAACAGAAAGGAAGGATTTTTCTCATGCATGTGATCTCGGAAAATCATAAACATTGAGGAAAATATTTAGTTTATGGCAAAAGGTTTGGTTTTTTTTCATGTTCGTGTTGGGTTGTGTGGTTTTTTGTTTTGTAGGCAAAAATATTTTTTTCAAGTAAACATGCACGCCAAAGCTTCAGTGACTTGCAAAAAAAAAACCCTTTCCTCTTTCCCAAAAATTACTAACCTTTTAAACTAGCTCACTTGGTCCAAAATTACTTTATGAGAACGGAGGTCTTGGGTTTAAGTCTTTCTTTTTGTTGAGTTACTTTTTCAAAAACCACATGTAATTTATGATTTAAAGTTACTTTATGTAAAAGTGTTCTCACCCATGATAAAAAGTGAGTCACTTATAATTCTAAAGTCTCTTTATCTTTTATTTAAGTTACAATTTAGTGGGTAGCTCATAAAGTACCATTGTAAAAGTGACTTTCACTTATTTATAAAAGTGAGTCACATAAAAAAAAAAAATTTAAGTAAACCAAATAGATTAAGTTTGGAAAGCAGGGGGGGAGTGCCGGGATTTTTTTTAAATATAACATTATCATTTATTTTTGCACATTCACACACTTCGTCGGCATCTTCAACAACTTTTCTTCAAAAAGTCATAACTTCTTCATTCGGAAGCCGTTTTCAGAACCATTTTTTTTAATCAGCCTAATTTTTCGAGCTCTTTCCATTGGAATACTTAGTTTTAGCATCTAAAGCTTTAGTTTCTATTAAAATGGAAATTCCATGCCAAGTTATTCTTGACAGCACCAACTACTTCCAATGGTGCTCCTACATTGTTGATTTACTTAGAAGAAAAGGACTTTACTGAATAGCCTCAAGCCAAGAAACTAAACCTAAGGATGAAGATAAGGCAACCAAATGGGAAAATAGGAAAGATCAAGCACATGGGTTGATAGGGATGTCTATTTCTCCAGACTTTAGATTCCATATCGCAAAACTTGATACCCCTAATGAAGCAATGAAACAACTCACTAAATTTTTTGGAATTAAAAATGAAATTAGAGCCCATCAACTCGAAAATGAGTTTCTTACATTGGACCCAAATAATTTTTCTTCCATTGAATTTTTTTTGACCAAGTTCAAGACCCTTAGACTTCTCTTGGAAGGTGTTAAGGTTAAGAAAGAAGATGGTAGCCTTATCTATTCCATTCTTACTAAGATGGGACCAACCTACTCTCTGTTTGTTTCCACCTTCCATTCTATTAGAGAAGCATTTATTTCTCAAGGACAAGACTATAAGTCCCCCTCTTTTAATTCCTTTTTTGATTCTTTAATAAGAAAAAAATAAAATCTCTTATATCTTGGCCTTCTTAATCTTGGAAACTCTTCTAAGAAAGCCTTAGCTTCCCAGCAGCAACCAAATTCAAAGAATCCTAAGAAGAAATATCCTAAAAAGAATGGTCCTAAACCAAACAAGGGTCCTAAGCAATTCCAGTCTCAAAATGAAAAATCATTTCAACAAAATGATAAGGAAAATAAAGCAAAGGGAAGAAGACTGGTAGACATTGCAACTTTCGTAATTGAGATGGCCACTTAGAATCCAAATGCTTTAAGAATATGGAAGCCTTGGAAGCAGCAATGAAAAAGCATAATATCCATTTGGAACATTCTTCAACTTCAACTTCATCTTCGGGAATAGCACTTTCTGCATGTGGTTGTCAGCATCTTGGTATGGTTATGCACTAAATGTATCTTCTTCTTCTCATTCTCATGAGTGACTCATTGATTCTGGAGCTTCTTATCACATGGGAAAAAACAAAGCCATGTTTTGTTCTTTAAATGATTGTAAAACCAAAAATATATATGTTGGTGATGATATATCTCTTAGTGTTGTAGGGACGAACTATTCATCTAGACAATGGTCAATTTAATGATGTAGTATGTGTTCCAACCTTATCCTTCTATCTGTATATCAGATAACTAATTCAGGTGAAGGTAAAATCGTTGAATTTTCACCTCACAATCTTGTAATTAAGGACCTAAGAGATCCTAGACAGATTTTAACTACTCACATTGTTGATGATTCTACAAGGTTGTATCAGTTTAACAACTTTGGGTCATCAATACTTCCCTCGGTATTTGTTCCTCATAATGATGAAGTGAGCAAAATTTGGCATGAGCGGTTTGGTCACTTAAAGTATCGCTCCCTTCAAATTCTATGTAAAGAAAATATGGTGACATGTCTTCCTATGGTATCTTGCAGAGATGGTGTTTGTTCTAGATGTGTACTCGGAAAACATCATCGGGATAGTTTTTAAAAGCGTGCCTCTTGGCATGCCTCAACTCTTTTACAGCTTGTGCATAGTGATTTATGTGGTCCACTTCCAGTTGTTCCATTCTCTAGCTACAAGTATTTCTTAGCTTTCATTGATGATTTCTCCAGACGCACTTGGGTATACTTCTTAAAACTCAAGAGTGAAGTATTTAACATGTTCTTGGCCTTTAAGGCCTTTGTTGAGAAACAATTTGGATATCAAATTCTTAAGCTAAGATCTGATAATGGTGGAGAATATGTTAACAACAAATTCATCAACTTTTGCACTGAGCATGGAATTCAAATGCAACATAT
>APFE031459399.1:0-21015 GCA_000404065.3 Pinus taeda | reverse complement strand
ATCCAAGACTAGTTCTGTGCTTGTTGTGGACAAGCTGTTCCCAAGGTCTGATGATGGGCTTGGGAAGTGCAGACTGAGTTTCTGCATCTGCATGCACAACTGCTGCATTATTAACTTGCTGCTAATGGGTGATTGTCTCAATGTTCTGAACAAAAACAGGTTCAGAATGACTTCTCTGTTTTAATTCTTCTTGCTGAAGCTGAGATTCAAGCTGTAAAAAGTCAATCTTTTCCTGTGCATTATGCAGGCAGGTCTGAATGTCACAGAGAGTGTCCTTGTTGATGTTTACCATCCCATCATCATTAGACTGTATCAAAGTATTTAATAAATCTAATACATCATAAATTAAAGCCATTTTGACTTACTACAAGAGAGTACTAAAGCAGCTCTGCTTCTTCTTTCCTTTTTTTCTGTTTTTACAAATAGAATTGCACAACTTTATTACTTCCAGTCCATAAAAACGATTATGCTAATATAAGCACTTCATGGAATATGCCAAATATCTGCCACGACCAGTACTTGGCACCATTCTAAATAAACAACCAGCAATGGTTAATATTATAAATATCCAGGTAATCAAGACAAAACAACTCCTCGAACATAGCATAAGTTATGTGTCATCTATGTCCAACACCACAAGTAATAGCACTGACTATGAGATCAAAATCACATTCGAACTACACTAGTGTATGAAGCTACCTGAATCTACGAAAAATTTCTAAAGTAGATTTCATTATATTGAATTACTAGGTGACACACTCTGAAGTTTTGGAAGACAGATTTCGAACATTGGGTGATAAGCTTGCACGTGCAGGAGATCTAGCAGGAGGACTAGACTGATCTGGACTTTGAGGCTGTGATTTGGCACTCCTGTAACGAGCCCGACTGTGCCGAACTGGGGAACCACTGTCTACAGAACGACTTCGAGATCTTTTCCTTCTCTCATCATCCCTACTCCGGATTCTACTACGACTGTATGAAGGACTCACACTGCGGCTTTATTCGATGGAGACAACGCTAACATGAGTCTCGCTCACTGAAATTTGACAGGACGAGAGCCTCATTTCGCCTTAAGCTTAGGATGAAAATATAGCAAAATGAACAACGCCTGAGCTTTGGTGCTGGTGCACAGCTAAAAAATGCAGTTGGAAACTGGTCTAGATGGTTGACAGACCTGGTCGGTATTGATGTAGAAGATTCACCTCGAATAGGCGGTGACCCTCAGGAGAATAATAATGAGGATGTTGAAACAACGTTTAGTTCCTTCCCTCTTCTCAATGCAACCAGTGATTTATTGATGCTTCCGAAGGATATGCTTATGGACAAGTCAATTAGAAAAGAAGTTTGTCCTGTGCTGAGTTTACCTTTGATAAAACGAATTTTATCCAATTTTGTGGCGGATGAGTTTTGTCCTAATCCTGTGCCATGTTCAATCATGGAAACATTGAATGCCGAAGGCGAGGAAGATTCAACCTACAGTTCTCTGTTGTCTGCTCCTTCCATTCAATACTCTACACCTCCTGCAGCATCACGGACCACACCAAGTCCACCCGGGCGTTCAACCTCTGGACCAACAGATTCAACTGAAGAATCAGCAAAAAGGGACAGTTGTGAACTGTATGTTCATGATTCTGCACTACAAGGACGATTTACTGTAAATTGCTTAAGCCATGCAGTAGATCTGAGTGGACTTTTGCTTCTCTATTCTTCTTTGGGAGATGCAGAAGGGATCTCGAAACTGCATCGATGGCCAGAGATCAGGGGAAAAACAACGTTTCTTTCCTGAAGCTGCTTTTATGGCTCATTCCTATCTTCCCCGCAAGGTTTCAGAAATTGTCTCTATTTGGCGTAATGACCTGCGTTAAATCTTTCACCACATTCACTTCGTTTTCTTCAAACGATTTTCCTCTTACTGCGTTAAATATTTCACTACGTTTTCTTCAAACGATTTCCCTCAATGAGGATCGAATGCCTGAGAAGGAAAATAAGTCCGGGAGGAACCCTGCTTTATTGTGTTCGTAAAGCACTGTTTTTTTTTTTTTTGGAAAATTTTCGTATTAACTCACAAAGAGATCGGTTCTCTATTACAAGGCGTTCTTGGCTACTTTAGGAGGCTTCTTTAAATGGCTACAAGGCGCCTTGAATACTACAGACCCTGGACTTACAAGAACAAACCTTTGACTTGCTTCACAAGAACTCTTCTGCTTCGGATGACCACATTCTTTGCCTCAAAACTTAATCCAAGAGTTCATTTATCCCTCAATTTCACAATGCTGATCGACACAATACAGAATTCCTTACTACTCACGCTCACAGCTGCTTATCATATTTGCTAATTCACAAACCCTACAGTCACTTGCCTTTCGCAATCACACTAACAGCAAGCTATTATTCGAAACGCAATTCTCATTGTTAATTCTCATACGTTACATTTAGAATACCATACTGCAGGTTCTCATTGCAGGTTCAGAATGCGTTATGAATGACAAGTTAGAGGCATTATCATAGCAGACAGCGGCGCCAGAGGAGTCAGGTACGCAGTCTTCAGGCAGGTACCACAGCAGACAGCACCAGCAGAGGAGTCAAGTACGCAGTCTTCAGGCAGGCAAACGTTACATTCATGTGTGCAGCTTCAGGTGTGGGACAGAGGAGCAGGTGTAATGATGCTATTTAAACGTTTATGACAGTTAGAGGTATTTAGAAGAACATGCAGGCAGAATTAAACAGGCCAGCACTATTTAAGGCAACTACACAGGCCACACATCATGGTTCTGATACCATGTTAAACAAACATGGACAGCGAAAACAATAGAAAGATAAATCATGCATTGTATTTTTGATTCACAAATGATGTATATTTATGGTACATTATGTGACCGTTGGGATTCACATCCCAAGGTCTCTTGGACTGCTTTGTCCATTCGGCTTCCACGCTAACCCTTTAGGATTAGGTGTCCAACAGAAAATACCAAACCACGATAAGAAAATACCAAACCACCATATCAAGTTTCTCTACCTCAACCGAAAAATAAGGAATGATACATGGCCCACATCTGGTCTGCCATATCCCATGTAGCTTCATCGGGCCCAAAGTGCTTCCATTGCACTTTAACTTGCTTGATTGCTTGGTTCCAAAGCATGAGCACCTTTTTCTTCAATATACACTGAGGCTCCAGCTAGAATTCTCCATCTGGTTCCACCTGTAATACATACCAGTCAATTACATGATCAACATCTTTAACATACTTCTTAAGCAAAGATACATGGAAAACATCATGGAATTTCATTGTTAGAGGCAGTGCAAGTCAATAGGCTACTAGCCTAATCCTATCAATGATATTGAAGGGTCCACAAAACCATGGTGCCAACTTGGAACAGGATCTAATCACAAGGAGCTCTTCCTCAGTTTGATGTGCAAGTAAACATGTTCCCAAACCTATAACTCCTTGAACAACCTGTTTCTATCTGTATAATTCTTTTTCCTATCATGTGATGCCTTTAGATTATTCTTGATCACCTGCATATCTTGTTCCATGTCTATCAACATATCTGGTCCAATCAATACCCTGCTAACTAGATCACTCCAACTGATAGGAGTGTTACAACTCTACCCATACAATGCCTCAAAAGGACTCATTCTCAATGACTCTTGATAACCGTTTTTGTATGTGAACTCTACCAAAGGGAGATACTCTTCCCACTTCCTCTGTTGATGCATCACATACTTCTTCAACATATCCTCTAATATCTTGTTGACCCTCTCTATCTAACCACATGTCTGCGATTGATAGGTTATGATGAAGGAAAACTCTGCACCCAAACCTACAAATAACTCCTTCCAAAACTTGGAAGTGAACTTCGCATCCCTGTCTAACACAATATTCTTCACAACACCATGTAGTCTAGCCACATCTCTTATGAACACCTCTGCCACATCACTAGATGAGAACATAGACTTCACCAGGATGAAGCGTGCAACCTTTGTTGTTAGGTCCCTATAATACTAGTTATTCCCCCATTGCTATTGTCATTGTAGCCCTTATTGTTATTTTTGTGCCCTTATATTATTATTGTTATGTCAGCTTTGATTATATTGTGACCCCTTAGACTCCTATATATAGAAATGAGGTTTTGTCATTTGTATCATCCAAGAATTGTTCATTTGTGTAATATAAAGGAGTTTTCCCCCTCGAAGAGGCTGATTTTGAAGTCGTTGATCTATATTTTCTATATTTTTGTGAACTGGTTTCCTAACATTTGGTATTAGAGCTTTGGATTCTAGGGTTTCTCTGCTCCAAACAAGTCATCGTGGCATTTTTGCTATAACATTTTCTCTACGAATTTTTAGAAGCTAAAAAAAACCATGGAGATGAACTCGTTTGGAACCTTGGGTCCAAATTCCAGATCTTTTCTCGCTATATTTTTGGAGATATGATTTGAGGAAGTTAGGGTTTTTGCAGATTCCCAAATTACATTACAAACAGGTGACCTTGGGAAAATTGTCATAACTTTATCTCTGAGCATCAGATTGAAATTTCATAAGAAGTTACAGAAAGAGGACGGACTTTAGTTTTCTGTGTATCTTTTTCAGATCTGAAGGTAGAAACAGTGACATGTGGCATGTCGTACAAGTTTTCTCTACTGAAAAATTATATAATCAGGTCATCTTGAAGGATTGGGCATAACTCTTTCTTGGACAATCCAATTTTGATCAAAGTGGTGGAATTGGAAAGAGAACTCATAGGGTTACCCTAGGAACAAATTTTAGGCCTTGGACATCTGAAATTATAGAGATACAATAGATTCAATATCAAGCTTCTACAAAGCGAAAAAAGGTGTGTAGTCTTTTTAAAAATATGCATAAGTTTGGGTTGAAAAATTAGTTTGAAGTTCAAAGGGCATAGTGAAGCATAATTATCATTAATTGATGCCCCAAAGAAAGAAAATGGAAACACATAGTAAGAAACCTGAAAGCTCTAGCATGAATCATGAAGAAGAGGAAGAAATGCAACATGATATATCAAAATTACGAGACCAGGTGCAACAACTTTCACTCTCACAAAAGGTAACAGAAGCTAAGATTGATGGTTTAAAGAAAGGTGTGGGTACTAAGATGAATGGTGTGGAAGTTAAGATGGATGGCGTGGAAGCTAAGATGGATGGCATGGTAGCTAAGATGAATGTCATGGACGCTAAGATGGATGGTATAGAAGAAACACTGAAAGGCAACGTGGAAGATTTGAAGATAGATTTGACTAAGTTGCTACAAGAAATGCTTACCAATGGTGAAAAAATAGTAAAGGAAACTCATGATGAGAACAAAAGAAATGTTAATCATGATATCATAGATTCTAATGTTGGATTGAAGACCCACCATGTTCCAAAGATCGATATGAGGAAGTTTGATGGCAAGGATTTCGTAACATGGATACTATAGATGGAGTACTATTTCGATCTCCATAATGTGCAAAACACATAAAAGGTACACATTGCAACTTTATATTTGGGACCAAATTAGTTTGTATGGTATCAATGACTTTTCTCTAATAAAAAAATTGTCACTTGGGAAATTTTTACGGAAGAAATGATATCACATTATGAGGATACAAAAAGCAACACTTTTTTAGCCAATTGATAAACCTCAAACAAAAGGGTTCAATGATGGAGCACATTGAAGATTTCCAAAAAGTGAATATAAGGGTAAAAGATATTCCAAAGGAGCATAGGATTGATGTGTTCATATGGACTTTAAAGGATAACATCCAACATGAGGTTCGCCTTTTGGAACCTGACTTATTGGAGAAGGCATTCAGGTTGGCAAGAATAATGGAAAGCAAAATATGGCAACATGGAAGCCTGCCGTGACTCACAACTATAAGGATGGAAGTGTTGCTTCCCCTAGCCTTCCACAACCTACAAGGTTGATACTCCAACAATTGGAAGAAAAAAGAGAAAAAGGGTTTTGTTACAGTTGTGATAGCAAATACACTAAAGGTCATAAGTGTGTTGAGAAGAAATTATTTTACATAGATTGTGAAGAGGAGGAAGAAAAGGAACAAGAAACATTAAAAGAAAAGGATATACACCAGGAAAAAACCCTAGATAAAGAAGAAATGAATCTGACCATATCTTATAATGCATTGACCGAAATTACCACTCCTCAAACTATCGAGATAGAAGTACATATCAAGAGGAAACAAGTAATAATGTTGATTGATTCGGGAAATACCCATAATTTTATTCATTATAAGATAGCCAAGGAATTGAATTGCTTCCTATATCCAGCACCGGAGTGTCAAGTGATGGCTGTAAGTGGAGGAACCATAAATTTCTCTTGAAAGTGCCATCATATTAAGTTATCCATGGGAGAATATGTATTGAATAGCCCAATTCTTTCCATTCCAATGGGTGGTGTTGATGTTGTACTAGGAGTCCAATGGCTATAATCCTTGGGTACAATAGCTTTTAATTTTCAAAAACGTTTCATGAAATTTTCTTCGGAAAGAAAGGAAGTTGAATTAAGAGGTATTGCAGGGAAACCAGGAAAGATAATAAGCTCTAATGGAATGAAAAATATTCTAAAGAAATAATAACGAGGTGTAATTGCACAATTATGTTCACTAGAGGTTCCCACATCGCAATCATCTATTTCTCCAGATCTCCAAAAAGTCTTGGACAATCATTCCAACGTATTTGAGACTCCCAAAGGTATCCCACATATTCATGATAATGATCATGCTATTCATTTGATTCGATGAAGTGTTCCTCCAAACATCAAGCCTTACAGATATCCCTATGCCCAAAAGAGTGAAATTGAACGTATGGTTGCAGAAATGCTAGAGGTTGGTATAATTCAACCTAGTCAAAGTCCTTTCTATGCTCCAGTAGTATTGTTGCACAAGAAGGATGGATCATGGCGCATTTTTCCATATTATAGGGAGCTCAACAAGCTCACTATTAAGGATAAATTTCCCATTCCTATCATTGATGAACTATTGGATGAATTGCATGGATCAATTTACTTCACAAAGTTGGATCTTCATTCAGGATATCATCAAATCAGAATGAAGACTAAAGATGTTCTGAAAACAACATTTAGAACTCATGAGGGTCATTATAAATTTTTGGTCATGCCTCTTGGCCTTACCAATGCACCTTCTACATTTCAAGGTTTGACGAATTCCATTTTCAAACCCTTCCTTAGAAAATTTGTGTTATTATTTTTTGATGATATACTAATCTATAGCAAGTCTTGGAAGGATTATGTTCAACATGTTGACAGGGTGCTCAAACTATTGGAGGAGAAACAATTATATGCAAAAAGCTCCAAATGTTTCTTTGCAGTACAAGAGGTGGAATATCTGGGCCATATTGTATCTCATGAAGGTGTTAAGGCAGACCCTAGCAAAATTAAAACCATTAAGGAATGGAAAATCCCCACATCCATAAAGCATCTGCGATGATTTCTTAGGTTGACAGGGTATTATCGCAATTTTGTTAAGAATTATGGGAGAATAGTAGCACCTCTAACAATATTATTGAAGAAAGATGCATTTTCATGGACTCCATAAGCAACAAAGGCCTTCGAACATCTTAAAGAGGCAATGTGCCAAGCACCAGCCTTAGCTATGTCGGACTTCACAAAAACTTTTATTGTGGAATGTGATGCTTAAGGAAATTGAATTTGTGCTATTTTAATGCAAGATGAAAGACCCATTGCTTTCAAAATTCATCCAATCAAAGGAAAGTATTTATATAAAGCTATTTGTGACAAGGAAATGTTGGCAATACTACATGCACTTAAGAAATGGCGACCCTACCTAATGGGAAGACACTTCAAGGTAAAAACAGATCATGATAGTCTTAAATATTTTTTAGAACAAATATTATCTTCAGAAGAGCAATAAAAATGGGTCACAAATATGTTGGGTTATGACTTTGAAATCATTTACAAAAAAGGGAAGCAAAATGTTGTGGCAGATGCACTCTCAAGAAAGGATGAGAATGTGGAAGCATTGCTTTGTGCCATTTCTATTATCCAAGTAGATTGGATAAACGAAGAAAGGGATAAATGGAAGAATGATGAAGAAGTGTGGGCACTCATTCAAAAGTTACAACAAGATCCCAATACATATTATACATTTAGCTGGAAAAATCATTCGTTATGGTACAAATATCACCTATACCTATGTCAAAATTTCCAACTCAAACAAAAGATTCTTATGGAATTTCACGCCTCTACCTTATGAGGGCACTCGAGATTTTTAAAAACTTCCACAGGGTTAAGAAGGAATTTTTTTTGGATGGCCTTAAATCTAATATTCAAAATTTTGTGGCAGAATGTTTGATTTCCCAACAAAATAAAGTTGAATCAATTAAGACCATGGGTCTATTAAAACCTTTGTCCATTCCAAGTCAATGTTGGGAGGAGGTTTCAATGGATTTTATCACAGGTTTACCCAAGTCCAAAGGAAAGAGTGTCATCATGGCGATAGTTGACAGACTTACCAAGTATGCACAATTTTGTGCATTATCTCATCCATTTAAATCCAATACAGTTTCTACTACATTTATGGAAACAATTCAAAAGATACATGGAAACCTAAAGATTATTGTAAGCGACAAAGATACTATTTTCATTGGAAATTTTTCGACATAATTATTTTCTTGTCTTGGTACTCATTTATCTCATAACTCATCTTATCATCCTCAATTTGATGGGAAAACTGAGATAGTAAACAAATGTTTGGAAGGATATCTTCATTTCTTTGTATCTAATAAACAAACACAATGGGTCAAATGGCTGCCTCTGGCTGAATGGTGGTATAACACTTCCTTCCATACTACTGCAAACATGACCCCATTTATGGCACTTTATGGACATCACCCACCATCCATCACATCATATTTAAGAGAAAATTCTAAGGTTCAAACAATGGAAGATCACATCGAGCATCAATAACAAGTTCTCCAACTGTTAAAGGATAACCTAACTTTGGCAGAAAATAGAATGAAACAACAGGTAGATGAACATCACAACGAAATAATTCTTGATGTAGGTGATTGGGTATTTCTATGGCTACAAGCATATAAACAAATTTCCCTCAAGCAAGCTAATAAGGATAATAAATTATCATGAAATTATTATGGTCCATACAATGTGTTGCAAAATATTGGTACTATGGCATACAAATTGGAACTTCCTGCAGCTTCCTGAGTGCACCTACTTTTCCATGTCTCATGCTTAAAGAAGGTTATTGGTGACAAGATCCCAGTTCAAACAATATTGCCAGAAAACAAAGAAGGAAAAATAATATTGGAACCTGAAGCAGTCACCAAAACAAGAACTCGACAACTATGAAATCAATCAATTTTGGAGTATCTCGTCAAGTGGAAGAACTTACTCGCTAAAGATTCCACATGGGAGGATGAGAATTTTATACAGAAGCATTCAGAGCTTCTCAAGCATTGAGGAAAAAAAAAATTTGAAGGAGAGGGGCATGTTAGGTCCCTACAATACTAGTGATTCTCCCATTTCTATTGTCATTGTAGCCCTTGTTGTTATTGTTGTGCCCCTATTGCCCCCATATTGTTATTATTGTGCCCCATAGAAGCCCACTATTATTATTGTTGTGCCCTTATATTGTTATTGTTATGTCGGTTTTGATTATATTGTGACCCCTTAGACTCCTATATACAGAAAGGAGATTTTGTCATTTGTATCATCCAAGAATTGTTCATTTGTGTAATGTAAAGGATGTTTCCCCCTCGAAGATGCTGATTATGAAGTCGTTGATCCATATTTTGTATCTTTTCATGAGCTAGTTTCTTAACATTTGTTAACTTATCCAAAATGACCATGATGGAATCATGTTGCTTCACTCTCTTCGGCAACCCTATGAGGAAGTCAATGGAAATGACCTCCAATTTCCATTCTAGAATCGTAATCCTCTGGCAACAGTGGCATCGGGCTCCGCATTGATAATCTAATTCCCTTTGTCATTCCCCTTATCAAGTTCTCATTCAGAGTCGGAACATGAATCTGATTCTAAAAGCTTTAGCTCGGCCACCAGTGATTGCTTTGCCCGACACTCACTCGTGTTGTGAGTGGAGTTGTTATGGAACACACACCACTTTCCTGTGTCCTTTTTTAGCTTCGCGATGCTGTTATTTGCTTGTAGCTTTGGAGGGTTGTCTTGGGCCTCCCCACCTTGGCTTTGTCCTTTGTTATGCATTTTGGGGGCACCTTTCCCTTGCTTCGGATTCGTAGTGCAAAGTCTCACTTCTTCTGTTTAAGCTTTTGCTCAATCCTAACGGCATATCGGTATGCCATGCCGAGTGAGGAGATGCTTAGGAATTCTATTTCATCCTGGATGTACCTCTACAGGTAGCTGCGGTATTTGAGTATCAAATGTTGCTTTGAATCCTTGATACCCAACTTTGTGCAAAGTGTATGGAAAATATTGGTAAGCTACGACACGTCTTCGTCCCTTCCCTGCCACAGCATGATCCACTTTATGTATTGATCCTCATAGCTTCTAACAGGGTAGTACTGCTCCTTGTTGGTAGCCCAAAATTAATTCCAAGTGGGTGCAGCTGAATACTATGAGGCCGTACTTTCATCCTTCTACTCGTAGTAGGTTTCCCACCAGTCCTTGACATGGGGTGTGGATTTGAGAAGAGCGAAAGTAATATTTTCTCAGTTGGAAAAATCATGAATAGAAAAATACCCTTCTAGCATATTTACCCATTTATCTACAATGTCTACATCTATCTGACCCTCAAATATGGGAATGTCAAAGTTAACTTGTACCTTAAAGGGTGTGGCACGTCTAGAGTAGCTACTAGAATTAGATGTGTCACCCTTGGGTAGCTGCTGAAGGATCTGGGAAAAGTAGTCCATCATCATGTTCCTTTTTTGCTCGAGGGCCTCTTCGAGCAAGATTTTGATAGGATCTCCCGGTCCCTTGTCTTTCTTTTCATCCGCCATGGGAGGCCATTGGGATTTGTGAGGCTGGTCTTGAAAACGTTGAACCAATTCAAGACCTAACTCCTTACATCCCAACTTCGTTGGGGACATGCAAATAAAAATAGATAAATAGCAAACCACTCTGATACCACTGATCTAGATTTAAATAGGAACACAACAAATTACAGATATAACCATACATATAGAGATGCAGTAGAAATAATACTTCATTTCATTACTGTAAAATACTGAAATGTGCTTACAAACAGAAATGGAAATAAACTAGCTAGGGCGATGGTACCTTATCTCTGAGAAGAGATGTGCTGGCTACATGCCTCTAAACTGTCTCACACTGAGGCTTGAAGACCTATTTATTGTTCAGAAATAATGGAAAAACCTAAAAATCCAAAAATCTAACCCTAAGAGATGAAGCGCCAAACTATGGGCCCCGTTTTGGATAAATTGGTACATCAACTTCCCGGGGTCGTAACTTTAGCAGGCGATCTCTATTTGATGCACACAATACCTTGTCAGAAAGATCTATTCGAGGATTACAACTTTTGGATGAGAAACATCGATCCATGGACCCATGTTGCTCCCAGTTTCCGAAAAAAAATCATCATTTAGGGCCTCAAAATGGCTTCGGAGTTCAAGACCCAAAAAACTGCTAAAAATAGTAAATTGTGCTACAATTAAGGAAACTGAAAAACTGAAAGAAGAAATGGTGGGTGGCCAACAATATCCACCTGGATCAGAGGTTGATGTTCAAACCCCACTCGACATACTTGGTGAAGGAGTTGCGCAATCACAAGCAAACACAGTCGTTGTCACAAGTGCCTGTCGACCTTCCCCTCATCAAACAACTCCACCACCATAGAGTGATGTGGGAGAACACGCACACATGTCTATTCAATTGTCATATCCTCTCAAAATCACTTCTTTCAATTTTCTCACAGATTTGGTTGCAAATCCAATGGGATGCCACATGCATTTGCTACCTCAACCTTCATCTTCACATTCTATTGATCCTTCAGATTGCACTGTCTTGTGTTCTTCTATTTTAGACTCTACACCTTTTGTGAACAAGGCCCAAGCCATTGATAGAGTTGGTGTTTCTCAACGACCCTATGTTGTCATTCATGATGAGTATGACTGGGAACCTAAACATCAACCCGCAACGAACTATGATCTCCTTATATCCGTGCCTCCTTCACTTTTTCCTGACATCTTTTGTGACTCTGCTATCTCTGATTTCCATTTTGTAAATCCATCCATGAATGTATCTACTATTGTACATTTGACAGCGGAGAGGACAAATCATTATCTAAAAATCCACTAGATTCTTCATCTAGTTTTTCTAGAAACGCAGACAATGAACATTATTGCTTCTCATCTACCCCTCTACATGATTCATCAAATAATGATGATGCCCATGAACATCTAGAATTTTTTGATTCTAGCTTTCATGATCTCTGTACTTCTTCATCTGATCACAATGTTGATTCACTCAATGTTAATATGTCTAGGCCACTGGTCTCTGATGATCTACCTATCGACGAAGTTGAAACCCCCTAGGATGTCAAGGCACTTCAGCCCGAGATGATGATTATTTCAGACCCTTGCTATCCTAAGGTTGGTTTCACTTCCGATTAGGAAATTGTTGAAACACGCAAGGTTCCTCATCACTCTCTACTTCGCATTGGAAATCAACCAAACACCCAAATTTCACTTCCTCCACTCGAATCACATGATCCCATCGTTCTTGCATTGGAGGAATCTTACACAGCAAGCAGACTTGTGTGACATAAGTGGTCTACCTTTCTCACGTTTGCTTACATGTCATAATCAAGAGAATTCGTATGCTTAACATCTGCATGTAGTATAGCACAACACCATGGAAAGTCCATAGAGTATATGTCATGTGCTTTCACTCATTTCTTTTCTGTGGATGCATTTAAACTTGGAGTGTGTTTGTCTTCATCGTTCTATCCTTCATGTTTGTCAGTTCACGTCACTATGCTATATGTGAACCACGCCTTCACCAACATTGGTTGATCAATGTGCTGGTGGCTGCATTGGAAGTATCACTTCACGTGAGAAAACCCAAGCATTGTTAGCTTAGGAGTATGAGTAGTGTTTTCTTGCATGAATGTTTGCTTTCTTTTTTTTCTATTTGCTTGCTTGCTTGCTTTCCACATTTTCTTTTACTCTTCACTCTTTTGTTTTTGTTGCTTTTTTACGTTCGTAGGTTAGTTTCGCATGAGCCGTGTGTGACTCTTGAAAGAAGCTGGGTAAAGTACAAGAGGACTTGTGAAATTATCAATACGTGGTTATCTATCATCCTATGTCTATATGAAGAACTTGTTGTCTTTAGTCCAGGATACACAAATTTAAAATATGTTATGTTCATAGTGAACCTTGATGAAAACACAACACTTGCACACTAACTAGTATCACCTACTCTAGTCAGTTTTTTTTGGGTTAACCCTTGTCAACTTAGTCAAGTAGAGTAAGGTGAGGGGGAAATGTTAACAAGTATGTCAGAGGTATACACAAAATACTTCTCTCCAGGAAAAACATCCTTTGCTCTTAATAAGTCGAGATCCCTCTTCTGCCTCTGAAATGAATAAGTGCTATGCACGGTTTTGAAAAATTGAAAAGAAGAAAATATGAATTTAAAAATAAAGATAAAAAAAATGAATAAGGTGAAATAAGAGAAGGCTTCCTGTGTAGAGGGGTGATGAAAGTAACTCTGTTGGGGTACTGACCAGTCTCACTAGTGGCAGATCAATGCTTTTGTTCCTACATGACCCCGCCAGGGTACTACCTAGGCCTGCTGGAAGGGGAGAAACACCAGAGATGAAACTTAAACTCCGACTATCATATTTATGATGTATCAATATACCCCTCATCCCTAATCGAAACAACTATGTTGACTTGGCTTGGAATGTGTGCTGACTGAATAAGATCATGGTAGCTGCTACATCTTCAATCAAGCTAGTGTGGAAGTCAAGATGATAAGAGAACTTAACAATAGTTCGAGAGGCGTTAGACTTTCTTTTCACGAAACAAGGTCCACTCAAACAGCTAGAGTTCTACCAGTGTGTCACCAAGTGTTGTAGTGGCTACAACAACCCTCAATAATTTTACCTTAGATTTGTTTTGGAGCCTTCATACCAACCATCCTTAGCAGCATGTCTTGCATTGAGTAAGTACATAGGCTTCAACTGAGTATCAGTGGCCTACCAGCATGTGCATGTCAACTTGTTTATCTCCCACCTGCAGGCTGTCATTCTGGACTTAGTCATTTTTCTGGCTGAGATGCTCCCCTTGAAAATTGTGCAGTTCTATAGGGGAACCAACCTTCCCTCCAGAAATTGCACAATATTTCTAGGCTACCTACTGGGCTCTATAAATGTGCAATCCAACCAGGCAGCCTTCCCTCTAGAAACTATGCAATCCAGCCCAACACTGGGCTTCGGTTCAGAAATTGCGCAACTTTGGCTAATAGCCAGGGCTTCTGTAAATAAATTGCACAATGCATGAGGGACAACTAGTCTTGCTTAGCCCAAAAGCTATTCAAATCTCATCCCCAAGCTTGCAAACTGCTACATGTGCTTTCAGGTTGATAGGTTCCCTCTAGGACTGAGAAATTATGATTTGCATGTACAAGCTGCTTTTTCTTGAAAAAATAAAAAAAGCAAAATCGTCCGCATAGGGATCCATTTTTAGCAACTGGAGGTTACATGCAAAAGCCATTTTAGAAACCTCCTGCCAAGTGTCATTTTTTCCTAGATTTGTGGGGTGCACATCATAAGCCTCAATATTATCAAAATTTATGTACCCAATGCTTCAAATCTCATTCCTCACATTTATCTTGGAGCTCTTACAACCCACATCGCATCTAGGAGTCTTCATCACATTAAGCTCAACTCATGTCTTCTTTTCATGTCTTTTGCTGCATTTGTGTTTCTTTTTGTATTTCATGTCATGTAAGTGTTGTTTTCGTGGTTTCAATGAATGCTTGTTGTTGCTTTGATGCATGTTAGCTAGTAGAATCATTGTTTCAATTATTCATTGCATATCATTGTTGTCGCATGCATGACATTGTTTCTGCACTCATGGTCACCATTGTAATGACTCGTTCACACACATGCTTGTTGTCTTGTTTTTTGAATACTGCACTCACTATTTGCATGCATGATCATTCACTCTTGTTTTCACTCAACTTCGCCATGCATTCAAACTTCTCATGTTTTCAGTCACTCGTTGGCAGGTCTGGGATGCCATGGACCAAACCTTGCCTTGCTCGGCTAGCAAATGTGTGTTTATGGAAGTGAAGTCTCTTCCTTCATTCTAGAAACTATGTAAATCTAGCCCAACATTGTCCTCTAGGCTTGCATTGCGCAGTTCTAGGAGGCAGTGTCTTGTTGGCCCCAGAAATTGCTCAATGCAGTTTCTTGGTTTGCATGTTACTACTGACTAAAATTGTGCATTATACAGTTTCAGTGCTCGATAGGTTAGGTTGGACTGTGCATTACACAACTCCAGTAGTTAGTCAACCTCCTGATAGCCCAGACGGTGCCTTGTGCAGTTTTTGCAATCTGTCTCCAAGCCTCCCTGTGAAAATTGCGCAACCTTCACAGTCAGTGACACAGGTATGTTGCATGTCAAACCTCCAATTCTTTTTGGTTTTCAATTGATAGATTTATTTCCATGAGTGTTTCTATGTCTCCAGGTATCATAGGTTTCCATCTACCTCTCAGCAGCACAGGGACAATGAACTCCCAGAGAGCAGGCTCAAAATACATCATTGAGAGTGCAACCGGAGATGCAGTTGAGCGAGTGTCTATGAGCTTGCTTATCTATGAAGACACCAAGTTGTTCATAGACAAGGATATCAAGATGAAATGGTAGCAGTATCACAGAGAGCAGAATTATCAATAGCAACAAAAGGTAGCAAGTTCAAAGCAGATCCACTTGTGATGAAAGTAGCTTTGGAGATTGAGGCTAAGAAGCGACAACACAACAAGATGATCCTGCAAAGGAAAGAGAGAAACAAAGGATGGAGGAAATAGAGAAGGATTTGTAGGAGTTAAAGCAGCAACTCAGCGAAGAACAGGAGTTGTGTAGAGGAGAGAAGGAAGCAGGGAAAGAACAGGCACAGTAGGAGGCGCAACATGCACAGGTTTATGAAACTGCACCCATATAGGTTATAGACCCATCCCAACAGCTCACACAGAGCAGATAGGGTGAGCAGTGTTGTTGATCACATGCACAGGTGTTCAAGATCATGGATGTCATTATCCACACACATTTAATCCCATCTACTGGCACACTCATCAAGGCGAATACAAAGAACCAAGGCCGATTGGAGCTGAAAATGTACTTCGATGATTTGATGCATATAGCCACCACCACAGCTTGGAGATCAATGTAGTCACTATGCACAAGTATGTTATTGGTCTGGCTGCACTCAAGACTATGGTGCGCATGTTATCAGATGAGTTGGACAAAGGAGCGAAATTAGTGTACCTAGATGAAATGAAGGTAAGAGTTCACTTCCAAGAGGATGTCACCACAGAGTACTCGAACACTATCACAGACTACCAAGATTGGCATCGGTTCGCCTCCATCGATCATCATGAGGATCTCAAAGAGTTGGTCTTCCCACAACTGTCTAAGTCTTAGTGATTTTTTGCATGGATTACTCAAGCCTATTTCATCTCAAATGGGTATATGTGCAGATTGTAATGTAACATCTTGTAAAAGTGAAAGAAAAAGTGTTGATAGTAGAATGTAATAGTCATGTAGTAGTTGAAGATTCATGAGGGTAGGTGAAGAGTCACAAAGGGGAATGTATATTTATAGAACCTCATAACTCATTGTACAAGCTTTTGGGATCCAAGCTTCCTACAGGTGTACCTTAGAGAAAGCTTGGAGTTTATTGTAATGAGCCTTGGCTTCTCCACAATGCAAAGCTAGTATATCTGTTTGGAGGAGCAGGCGGCAGTGACTGTAACATTCCGTTGTTAGAACTAGTGATTGGTCATAGTTGTATGTATGATTGGATGTTTTACTTTCTTAATATAACAGAGCTGGCACATTTCATGCATATGTTGCTATTATACTTTAACTACCTTGGTTACTCTAATGATATATGTAGTTTTTGTTTATGCATGTATGTATGGACTTTTCTATATTTGTTTGTATGAATCTTATCGATATATGTTGTTGGTTTAACTATCATTTTGGATCATTGGCTAACCTTCCTTCCAACTTGTGATGTATCTCTCTCGTGTGTTCTCTTTGTGTTGCGTGTTGTCGCAAGTTTCTAAGGGGCACACTCATACCCCCCGTTATGTGTGTTAGAGCCTCTCATACACCTTCCTTGACTTGCTACATATGTCACACCCTTGCTACCAACAAGGACATCTTACTCACCTCTACGCGCAACCACAGTCAAGGCGATACTGTACTACCCACTGCTAGGACTCCTACACCAAATGGTCTATGCTCTAGTTCGGACTTCTTATCGAGGAGATCCCTTGACTTCTTGGCAGGCCCAACACCATCAAAAAGTTCTCATGTTTTGGTTGAGATGGATTGTTGAATGGATTTGAAGCTGAGTGATGTGGATCTCTAAATGATAGAGCACATGGTTTAGTGGTCCCTGGACCAGAGTATGGATCATGGTAAATCCATTGGCTGAGTGACCACTGAGAAAGACTCTGGTTCGCAGTAAATCCATGATTGTTTTGCCTTCGTGGGCCTAGGAATCCTTGCCAATGAATGGAGGGATATACGGTAAATCCATGTGGTGGTTTTCTCTCTCTTGGGCCTAGTAATCTCAAGTTTGGGATATGTAGTGAAGCCTGGAGACTGGGTCTCAGTTTATGGCCTAGTGATTCGGGCTTGGATTGTGCTAAAGCCTAAGAGACTAGGAGAGAGGAAAATTCCTCATTGTGTAGGTGGAGAAATCCGTTGGCATCCATGCTTGTTTGGCCTAGTGATCAGGTGGAGATCACAATAAATCCTATTATGATGTGTTCATTGTGTTGGCCTAGTGATTCGGGATGGATTACGATAAAGCCTGGCTTCTCTTGATGAGGGTGAGGTGGTTTAGCCTCAATATGCACTGGTTGGTTCTTTTGGTTTGAGTCCCACATTCATGCTTTGAATATGGCATGGGGGTGAATGGCTAAAGAGACATGTATCTCAGCCATTCTATGGTCAGGTGGAATGTTAAAGTCCCATCTCAGGTTTGGATTTTTCATCATTAATGAAAGGTTATTTGTCCTTGTATTTCTATGAGAATTTTGATGGATTATATGGGTTATATATGGTTGTACTTTCATGAGTATTTATGTTGTTATTATATTGGTTATATGTATGTTTGATGATAGTACCTATGTATGGCTCTCAACATATTTTTACTTATAAATGAATGGATAATGTATCTATGGCCTAATATATGGTAATGCAACAAATGACATGAGGGAACAATGGTTCTTAGCAATTCTCAGATAAGTAAAAGGTCCCTATACTCAGATCTCTTATTTACATTTGTAGGTTGCATATTAAATAAGTGTTTGACAAAATGTCTGTGACGGTTAGGATTGGTTAGGTCAAGCCCTTAATCAAGTTATGTGTTAGATGCTTTGCATTGGTGTCATTTAATGTCTTTGAAAATATCATCAAGTTCTAGGCATTAGTTTTGAGACTAGCCCTAAAAAAGTGGATTAAATCCCGCAGTCTCTAGCACAGAACTGGCTGAAAGAGATTGCAGTCTCTCCCTTGCAGGAATTGTGGGAGTGACTATATGGTTAAATTCACATGCATGTCTTGTCATGGGAGTGACTTTGGGATTAATTCATTTAAATTCTAGGTTAACTCAGGGGTTGGGCACCTGGAGTGGTGCATTAACTCCTAGGGGTCTTGAAGCACCAAAGGAAGGTCTGTCTGTTGTGTTTCCATCAATTCCATTTCCTTAAGGTTACCTAGGAGGTTGAATCAAATTGTAGTATCCTATCAATACATGTTTACCCCGACTGGTCAATTGCTTGGGTAGATATGGGAGGAGGGTGTTACAGAGTGGTATCAGAGCATAGTTCGCCCCTTGGACTAGATGAGCGGTGTGCATTGGTCATGCATGCATCTATTGGTTTAAGGGGGGTTGACCTAGGTTCAAAGTGTGTTGCACACCAAAAAAACCCTCAACCACTAGCCCTTTCGGTAACGACTTGCAAGGAGATCGCAGTCTCACTCGAAGCGGTTATGTGAGGCTGCAAAACAAGGTTTCTACAATTATAGGGATATGCGCATTGTTGTGTCAGTGTATTTACTTATGTTTTCTACCTACCTACAACTTCACATACATGAATCACTTCACGCTGATGCTTAACCTTATAGAATTACTCTTATCTTATCAAATAGCAGAAAGCAGTATAACATGTATTATTTCATGTAATTTAGTAAAACGCATGCATAACGATAATCAACAATAGAGAATGAACACAAAAAGATACACAATATTTCACCAAACTTCTTCTTTATTAATACAGATTGTTGGAAATAATACCGAGAGGGGGGGGTGAATCAGTATTATCACATTAATAAAACTTTTTCATTTCCAAACTCTGATTCATATATGCTACTTCCACAACTTCTTATGATTAAGTTAATTGATCTTCAATGAGTGCATTAGAACATTATCAACCATATTATCAGTTAACAGATGCAGTAACATAGAATAGATCATCACACATAAGGCACACACATGAACACCATGATATAAGGTGGAAACCCAATGCGGGAGAAAACCACCTGCTGCAAGTCATCTCAATCTTCTTCTTAATAAGAAAATCCTTTTACAATATTTGTACTGGTGCAGTCTTATACCAGTACGGGAGCTACAACCCCCTTTGCTCTTGTACTAGCCGATCCATTTACTAGTACGCAGGCTACTACCTGCTACAATGCTCCAAAGATTTCCTTTAGCTCTTGTACTAGCTTAGATACTAGTACGTAGGCGCCGGCCTACAATCTTCTCTCCTCCAGGTACCACGTTTCATCAATTTTCATACTGGATACACTGAAGCACAACACATAATCTGAAAGGCCACGCTTCATCCAATTTTCATACTGGACCCAACAACAACGTTGAAGCACATAATCAAACAATCTTTTGAATCACCCAATCACTAGATCAATACATATACAATGAGAGTCAGCAATCAGATCTAGTCCATCAGATCACATAAAGATGAGTCATTAAGAACATAATCAATCACTTCTCAGACTGCTGTTATCAGATCATAATACCAGAAACCAGACCCAGAACACAACAAGGATAAACATGGACTGCGCCTTCTGTGGCGTCTCCGCACTGCGCCTTCTGTGGCGCCTCTATGGCGTCTCCGCACTGGGCCTTCTGTGGTGCCTCTGTGGCGTCTCCGCACTGCGCCTTCTGTGGCGCCTTCGCACTGCGCCTTCTGTGGCGCCTCCGCACTGCGCCTTCTGTGGCGCCTCTATGGCGTCTCCGCACTGCACCTTCTGTGGTGCCTCCGCACTGCGCCTTCTATGGCGCCTCTGTGGCGTCTCCACATTGCGCCTTCTGTGGCGTCTCCTGTGGCACCTCTGTGGCGTCTCCGCATTGCACCTTTTGTGGCACCTCTGTGGCGCCTCTGCACTGCGCCTTCTGTGGCGTCTCCGCACTGTGCCTTCTGTGGCGCCTTTGCACTGCGCCTTCTGTGGCGCCTCCGCACTGCGCCTTCTGTGGCGCCTCCGCACTTCCGGAGCTGCAGCGCTCGAGAGATCACCCTTCACAGATTCGCTTTCCACTTCAATTTCATATAGATCGAGCTTTTGAAACAATAACCCAATATTTCAGATCTTAAGATATTCAACCCAAAAGCATACACAAGCCAAATGATCTCCTTTGCTTTATATAGGCAAGCTCTTCCTCAAATCATGGACCAATACCACGGCCAAAACCATAGGATCAAAAACTGTGGGACTAATACCATGAACCAACCATGAAAGTG
>APFE031459384.1:0-10867 GCA_000404065.3 Pinus taeda | reverse complement strand
TGTTGCTCTCCTGTGGCAGTTGCAGCAACAGCAATGTTGATGACCCTCTCCTGCTGGGCGTCGGGAAGATGCTCCTCTTCCACGACCCCTCCTACTCGGCTGCCTCTCCCGTGTTCTTGCCATTGTGCCTCCCGGTTCCAAGACTGCTGCTCACAGAAAGATGACCCCGCGGAGCTCTGCAAGCGAATTCGAGAGCGATTATACCTCCAAGTTTGGAACATCGGGCTGATTATGCATTCGAGGGCAAAGTCTCCACTCTGAGGGCCATCAACCCCTGCAATTTCCGCGCTCCTCCACAGGCGAGGCTTGGCCTGATCGCCAAGAGTCCCTTCTAACCAGCTTCCCCAACCCCTGCTGCAAAATTCGCTCAGACCAGGAATGTCTTGGCCGCCTGGCATCCTGCTATCAAATGGTCGATACATGGTTACGGATTGGACCTGCATTGAAGTCACCCTGTAATTTCTACCTGTTCCTCTGCTCGGCATTGAATGCCTGGAGCTCCCGCGAATTCCTTTAACTCCTTGACGGCGCATATAATTACCACCTGTCACAGGCACGAGGCGACGCATGCTGAGCATGTGCTTCGTCCTGTTGGGTTGAGCTTTCACCCGCATCCGGGAGCAAAGAACCTAAACATTAATTAATAATCAATAATTTAATAATGATACATCAGAATAGAATAAATCATAATATTAAATATTAATATTAATATAAAAATTATAATAACAAATTAGCTATTAAATTATATAAGCAAAGGGCTTAAATAACAATAGTAATAATTAAATTATAAAAAAGCATTAAGCATTAAATAACAATAGAAATAATACCAACATAACTAAATTAAAAATCAACAATATGAACATATATTAATAACAATAATTAAATATTATTAATAGGAAAACAATAATTAAATATATTATATTAATAAAGATTCATTTAACATTTATGAATAGCATTATAAACTAATAATAAACATTTATGAATAGTATTATAAATAAATAACAAAAGAATTAACAAAGAACTTAAACATTAATTAATAAACAATAATTTAATAATGATTCATCATAATAAAATAAAACAAAATATTAAATATTAAATTAATAAAAATCAGAATAATAAATTAGTTATTAAATCATATAAACAAAGGGCTTAAATAACAATAGTAATAATTAAATTATAAATAATCAAGCAATGAGTCGGCCATTTGTCTTCGCTTCCAGCTATTTACATATTTATACCTTTACTTCTCCTTCTTTTCTCCACACAAATTGTCCTGATGATGAGTCTAGTTTCAGACTCGAAACGTCGACCATAAAATATGAGCACTGTGGAAAATCCGAACTCCATTCAAAAAACATGGATACTGTCGAGAGGAGGGATTTCCCCTTGAAGGTTATTGTCTGCAATTGAAATGAACACTGATTTTTTACAGCCACTGATTTCATTGCATAGAATGCCTTGTTATGGTTGGAAATAGATGCATATAAAAAATCTAGATTAAAGACATGTTATAGAATTTTGACAGTCAATTATGGAAAAACAATTCAGTCATCATATTTGCAATCCATTATCGCTAAAAATTTAACAACAAACTGGGGAATGGGGGTGTGTTTTCTTCTTGATGCGATGTAATTTATCTAATATCTTAGCAGGAAGACTTCGGAGGAATTGGGGAAAGCTTAAAGGGTTTTTCAAATGATAGAATTGTTAGTTTTGATGATCCATTAGGATCACATGCACAAGCATTGCAACAACCTCACTCATTTAAAAATATCATTGAGGGAGCACACTGGTGCAAAGTAGAGCTACTTTAACGCTGCAACCATGTCTCTCTTTGATCTCAGAGTCAAGAACCTTCCATACCCATCCTTTGTATTAATCTTCCCTTGAACCCATTTTACAACATTGATCATGTCACCAAACTCCATCTCAACAATGTGTTGTCTTGTTATCAGCTCCAATAATACTACTCCACAACTATACACATCAATATTCTCATATACTTTTAGGGAGTAAGCATATTCTGCGATCACAAAAAACAGAGCCCTATTGTAGAACAACTCATGCACATTCTAAAAAATTGATGTTTTTATCACAAAGTAGTGATATGAAAAGAATGGGTGTTTCAAGTTTGTATCATATTCTTTTGCAGGATTTCTGCATCAATATTAAAATCCCACCAAGAGTATGACCCCAGCAACGATGAATACAACCATGAAAATCCACATTAGAAAAACATGAGAATTTCGACTATGGCAAATAAGTCTATGTATATGAGAACATGGAGACTGTTGAGAGGGAGGGATTTCCCCTTGAAGGTTATTGTCTAGAATTGAAATGAACACTAATTTTTTATAGCCACTGATTTCATTGCATAGAATGCCTTGTTATGGTTGGAAATAGATGCATATAAAAAATCTCGCTTAAAGACATGTTATAGAATTTTGACAGTCAATTATGGAAAAACAATTCAGTCATCAAATTTGCAATCCATTATCACCAAAAATTTAACAACAAAGGGGAATGGGGGTGTGTTTTCTTCTTTATGCCATGTAATACATCTAGTATCTTAGCTGGAAGACTTTGGAGGAATTGGGGAAAGCTTAAAGAGTTTTTCAAACGATAGAATTGTTGGTTTTGATGATCCATTAGGATTCACAAGATCAAGCATTTCAACAACCTCACTCATTTAAATATATCATTGAGGGAGCACACTAATGCAAAGTAGAACTACTTTAATGCTGCAACCATGTCTCTCTTTGATCTCAGAGTTAAGAACCTTCCATACCCATCCTTTGTATTAACCTTTGCTCGAACCTATTTTACAACATTGATCATGTCACCAAACTCTATCTCAACAATGTGTTGTCCTATTATTAGCTCCAATAATACTACTTCACAGCTATACACATCAATATTCTCATTTTCTTTTAGGGAGTGGGCATATTCTGCAATCACAAAAAAAGAGCCCTATTGTAGAACAACTCATGCACATTCTAAAAAATTGAAGTTTTTATCACAAAGTAGTGATATGAAAAGAATGGGTGTTCCAGGGTTTTATCATATTCTTTTGCAGGATCTCTGCATCAATATTAAAATCCCACCAAGAGTATGACCGCAATAGCGATGAATGCAACCATGAAAACCCACGTTAGAAAAACATGAGAATTGCGACTATGGCAAATAAGTCTATGTATGTGAGAACATGGAGACTGGTGAGAGGAGGGATTTCCCCTTGAAGGTTATTGTCTGCAATTGAAATGGACACTTATTTTTTGCAGCCACTGATTTCATTGCATAGAATGCCTTGTTATGGTTGGAAATAGATGCATATAAAAAATCTCGCTTAAAGACATGTTATAGAATTTTGACAGTCAATTATGGAAAAACAATTCAGTCATCAAATTTGCAATCCATTCTCACTAAAATTTAACAACAAATTGGGTAATGGGGGTGTTTTTTCTTCTTTGTGCCATGTAAGACATCTAATATCTTAGCTAGAAGACTTTGGAGGAATTGAGGAAAGATTAAAGAGTTTTTCAAATGATAGAATTGTTGGTTTTGATGATCCATTAGGATTCACAAGCTCAAGCATTTCAACAACCTCACTCATTTAAAAATATCATTGAGGGAGCACATTGATGCAAAGTAGAGCTACTTTAACGCTACAACCATGTCTCTCTTTGATCTCAGAGTCAAGAACCTTCCATACCCATCCTTTGTATTAACCTTCCCTCGAACCCATTTTACAACATTGATCATGTCACCAAACTCTATCTCAACAATGTGTTGTCCTGTTATCAACTCCAATAATACTACTCCACAACTATACACATCAATATTCTCATTTACTTTTAGGGAGTAGGCATATTCTGCGATCACAAAAAAATAGAGCCCTATTGTAGAACAACTCATACACATTCTAAAAAAATGATGTTTTTATCACAAAGTAGTGATATGAAAAGAATGGGTGTTCCAGGGTTTATCTGATTCTTTTGTAGGATTTCTGCATCAATATTCACCAAGAGTATGACCCCAACAGTGATGAATGCAACGATGAAAATCCACATTAGAAAAACATGAGAATTGCGACTATGGCAAATAAGTCTATGTATGTGAGAACATGGAGACTGTCGAGAGGGAGGGATTTCCCCTTGAAAGTTATTGTCTGCAATTGAAATGAACACTGATTTTTTACAGCCACTGATTTCATTGCATAGAATGCCTTGTTATGGTTGGAAATAGATGCATATAAAAAATCTCGCTTAAAGACATGTTATAGAATTTTGACAGTCAATTATGGAAAAACAATTCAGTCATCAAATTTGCAATCCATTATCACTAAAAATTTAACAACAAATTGGGGAATGGGGGTGTTGTTTTCTTCTTCATGCCATGTAATACATCTAATATCTTAGCTGGAAGACTTTGGAGGAATTGGGGAAAGCTTAAAGAGTTCTTCAAATGATAGAATTGTTGGTTTTGATGATCCATTAGGATTCACAAGCTCAAGCATTTCAACAACATCACTCATTTAAAAATATCATTGAGGGAGCACACTGATGCAAAGTAGAGCTACTTTAGTGCTGCAACCATGTCTCTCTTTGTTCTCAGAGTCAAGAACCTTCCATACCCATCCTTTGTATTAACCTTCGCTCGAACCTATTTTACAACATTGATCATGTCACCAAACTCCATCTCAACAATGTGTTGTCCTGTTATTAGCGCCAATAATACTACTCCACAGCTATACACATCAATATTCTCATTTTCTTTTAGGGAGTGGGCATATTCTGCAATCATAAAAAAAGATCCCTATTGTAGAACAACTCATGCACATTCTAAAAAATTGATGTTTTTATCACAAAGTAGTGATATGAAAAGAATGGGTGTTCCAGGTTTTTATCAGATTCTTTTGCAGGATCTTGTTGGGCCGTTAATATGTCATTATTATTATCACTTTTTAACACCTATTTCATCCATTTCTACTCTTCTTTATCATGTCATTTATCGTGATTTATCATATATAATTATCTATGCTCTTACGGATAAATATTATTTCTTCTCCTTTATTTTTAATAAATTGATTATTATGCACCTTTTTACCAATGATGGTTTATTAATAAATTGGTTGTAACATCACTCACTATTTTAGCCTCCAACATATTTTCCATATTTGCATATTTGATCTCCAGCTCATCATTAAATGTGCCAACTAGAAATTCGTTGGAATAAGAAGTGATAATTTTGCATTGGACATTTTGGGCAAATGGAGAAGAATCTGGAAAATCCGAAAGATGGGTTTTGTCCAGAACGAACCAAATTAGTTTATTAATGAACCGTTATCCCAAATTCGATCTATATTAAGAGAAACAGAAGGTTCATTGAAGACTTTTTTCTCAGATTCGCTGTTGTAGCCATTTTCCAAATTATCTCAGTTGCAATACCAAATTCGACCTGTTCCTGTCGAATGCTAATGGAAAGATATTTCAGATATGATATTGTTGATCAATTTGTTGTGAACAATCCAATTTTGTAATGAGAATCATTTTGTAATCATCTTTGTTGTAACTTCTCTCTGCTCTCTGTGTATTTAAATGAAAACAAATATCAAAGATAGAAAAGGGGAATTATGAGGAATTAGATGGATTATAGAGATTATTAGAGATAGAATAGGATAGGATAGGAGGGGAAAGGGAATGGATCTCTGTTATTTCAAATTGTAATTCTAATTTACAAACTTGTGGTTCCAAGAGAATGCGATCATATTGTAATGTCACTCAAGTTCAATGATTAATATATAATTTGGAGGCTGTTGTTCATTCGCCTTATCTGAAGTAGCTCAGCAACATTCACTAGCGGTTAAGGACCCGACCTCTGGTGGATTAAGCTGCTGCTCTGTATTATATCTTTTTGATTCTCGCAAGTGTGATGATTTGATAGTTTTCTTGCTTTATGTGATTTAATTTCCTTTACTGTTTATTATTTTCTTGTATTGACAGAATATCTTCGCTTTATATGATTTACAACACTGTCGATTCCATTTACCTTCATCGCAGATTGAATTACTTTCGAATTGATTTAATCAATTGTAAAGAGTATTAACTATCGCTGTTGAAACTCTCAAATTGATATTCATTCACTGTTTAGATTAATTATTGAGGATTGGATTTGATTTAGATTAAATCAATTAAAAGAGGACTAAATTATCACTACTGTATCCTCGACTGATGATTGTTGTTACTTTGATGAATGAGTGATTTAGTTTTAGAGCATTGAGTTTCCTTTAATTGCAAGTGGGATTTATTAAAAGCATCCATTTACTCTTGTATTTGAAAGATCTATACTGCAATTTAAGAAACATTACTCTCTGGGATTATAGCGTGCACATATTGTGTACACTCTTGAAATAAGAGGACTTGCCTGGGTTGATAATTAATGTGGGATAAATAGGAGTTTTAAAAGGCACCTTTTAGCACCCAACAGATCTCTGCATCAATATTAAAATCCCACCAAGATTATGACCCCAACAGCGATGAATGCAACCATGAAAACCCACATTATAAAAACATGAGAATTGCGACTATGGAAAATAAGTCTATGTATGTGAGAACATGGAAACTGTCAAGAGGAGGGATTTCCCCTTGAAGGTTATTGTCTACAATTGAAATGGACACTTTTTTGCAGCCATTGATTTCATTGCATAGAATGCCTTGTTATGGTTGGAAATAGATTCATATAAAAAATCTCGCTTAAAGACATGTTATAGAATTTTGACAGTCAATTATGGAAAACAATTCAGTCATCAAATTTGCAATCCATTATCACTAAAAATTTAACAACAAATTGGGGAATGGGGGTGTTTTTTCTTCTTTATGCCATGTAAGACATCTAATATCTTAGTTGGAAGACTTTGGAGCAATTGAGGAAATCTTAAAGAGTTTTTCAAATGATAGAATTGTTGGTTTTGATGATCCATTAGGATTCACAAGCTCAACCATTTCAACAACCTCACTCATTTAAAAATATCACTGAGGGAGCACACAGATGCAAAGTAGAGCTAATTTAATACTGCAGCTATGTCTCTCTTTGATCTCGGAGTAAAGAAACTTTCATACCCATCCTTTGTATTAACCTTCCCTCGAACCCATTTTACAACATTGATCATGTCACCAAACTCCATCTCAACAATGTGTTGTCGTGTTATCAGCTCCAATAATACTACTCCACGGCTATACACATGAATATTCTCATTTACTTTTAGGGAGTAGGCATATTCTACGATCAGAAAAAAACAGAGCCCTACTGTAGAACAACTCATGCACATTCTAAAAAATTGATGTTTTTATCACAAAGTAGTGATATGAAAAGAATGGGTGTTCTAGGTTTGTATCAGATTCTTTTGCAGGATCTCTCCATCAATATTAATATCCCACCAAGAGTATGACCCCAACAACGATGAATGCAATCATGAAAACCCATATTAGAAAAACATGAGAATTGCGACTATGGCTAGATTCATTCAAATCCTTAGAAGGATAGGTATTGAACAATCCTTTCCCACAGAGGCCTGGATTTCCCCCAAGAATGATGTTGGGAAACTTGAAATCAAAGAAGTGGGAACCCTACCTGAAAGGCTATTGAAAGAAATGTTGAGCAACACAAGCTTAAAATTTTCTAGCTAAGAAGGAATAGGATTAGTTAGATTGTTGGCTAATAAGTCTATGTATGTGAGGACATGGAGATTGTCGAGAGGAGGGATTTCTCCTTGAAGGTTATTGTCTGCAATTGAAATGGACACTATTTTTTTACAGCCACTGAAGTCCAGAAGATGACTTGATAACAGATTCTGAGACACATTTATGTTGAGAACATGACAATTGCATATATCCCCAAGGAAATTGGCCACAAATCCTATGATTCCTTTGTTGGCAATTTGTATCTGTAGCAAATTCAAGGCCATGCAAATTTCCAGAAAATGGTGCCTGAAAATCCATTATTTTCGATTTTGATAGGCCTGAGATTTGGAGTAGCCCATAAATTACCTAGCAGGAAATTCCCACTCAGTTCATTGTTTTACAAGTTAATCCTGACAAGGTTGTGGACTTTCCCATAGGTGTTCATTATTGGGCATGAGAAATGATTACCATCGAGGCTCAGGTTCTGAAGGCTACCCCATGGCAGAGATTAGCAGGAATTGAACCATGGATTTCATTATCGGAGATTTCAAAGGACGTGAAGTTGGCATGGAAGTTGCCGAGATCATTAGAAAGAGTCCCGTTGAGGGAATTTTCAAACAAGGAGAAGTAGAAAAGTATTTTCACTTCGACAACATCGGGTGGCACCTGGCCTATCAACCATCTGAGGCAGTCTAATATCGAACAAAAGAAATTAATATTTTCTTGAAGTATATACAATTTTCTAAAGTGAATATAGAGCGGGTTTGCACATTTGTGTGGTTTTCTTTCGATCTAAGCTATTGATTTCTTTGGATTGAAGCTTATTTGCATTTTTAGCATACACATGTTCGCAGGGGTACATAGAAAGACAAGATTCAAAACACGTTTTGTCATAGGTACAGATGAGTATCCTGTTGATTTCGAAAACAAATCCTTCAAGTCTTTGAGGTTCGATGAAGTTGGATGTTCTTCAGCTTCAATAATTTTCCTGAAACAACAGCAGGCAATAGACGATTTTCATGAAACAACAGCAAGCAATAGACAATTTTCATGAAACAACAGTAGGCAATAATGCACCCCACCTCTATTCAATATATAATCATATAATCGCACACTGCAGGGAAAGGAAAAATTGAATGACTGAAATTAAACAAAGGCCATGCTTTGATTCCTGTTTAATGCAATTTAGTACATGAATAGACAAGTTGGGAGCTTGGAAATAAATGAATTGAGGTGATGAGGCTGATGAGCATGGGTAGGAGACTGCGCAGGAATGGGTGGTCATTTTAGATAAAGGGCACTGACACAAGAAAAATGGATGATCTCAACTAATGGATGACCTAGCTGAGGCACACAACCTAACAACCTAACAACACTGTAAAGGGGCATGGAGTAAGTACCAGGATCAGGCCATGGGCTAGAAATGGACATGGAGCAAGTACATTTTGGAGCGAGCGAGCTTCTCATTTGATAGGTGAAAACACGGTAAGCACTTTGGCTTTCAAACTCTTAAATTCTCACTAGCACTTTGTGACTGGTTATGGATTATGGCTCAAAAGGTTGCTAAAATAAAAGCTCTCCGTGACTGGATATAGATATACATTCTCACTAACACTCTGTGCATGTGACAATTAAATTTATTTTTTTATCACTTTAGCGAACGACAAGAGATTGTATTTGGTATTCCACGCAACACTATTCATGGCTGCTTGACAAGATATTTGATCTACAGTCCATCCAGTCTGAACATCAACAATATCAATAAAAAGAGCCTCACTGGCAGAAGCTATGCATTGCCCATCATGATTGAAGCCGATTGTCAGCATTGGCCACTAGAGTTTGGTAAAGGTTCAAACACATGACATCTCATAAATATCCCAAAGGCTTACAAGGGCATCTGGACTTCCTTCGCGAGCTATAAAAATTGAACTATAGGTCACTAAGGACCATCTAAATGAGAAAATTCGGGTGGAGAGCATATATTTTGCATGGTGCTTTCCCTTTAGAGTTTTCAGATAACCATTAACAAGTATTACTCACATGGCAACAATAATGTAAAGTTAAACCACCTAAGTTACTGATAAATACACCCATAATAGGAATCCAAAATTCCTCTGATGTCTTGATTTCCTATGCATAAACATGTTTGAATAGCTACAATTTTGTTTGATAAGGTCCAAAAAAATTATTTTCACCTTCACGTTTGTATTTTCATAGTTTCAGTTTTTAAATATAAATGCGATGAGGCACAGAAAAAAGATGCCAAAGCCATACCTTCAAAAGACATCCATACCTATTCTTTCCTTGCCTTTGTTCCTGTCTTTATCGTTACTGTTTTTGCTCCTGTCCTTATAGACCTTAGGAATATAGAATAGGATACTGTCTTGGGGGGTTACCCATGACCAAGCATCAACATGACTGTGTACTTTTAAAGAAAAGGGGGCAGAGGGAATAAACTTAAGCAGGCTAAATGCACTAGCCAGGTTTAGACACGTATCAGAAAAAATAGATAACAAGAACACCTTTTAATGGTACATATTTGGGAATTGTTTGTAACTCACACTTCTCCAGTTCACCTTGCATATATCATGCTTGCCCATTCCAATATCAAATACACACCTCGTGAGTATGGTTCCAACCAAAATGAAGAAGAATGCATTTAATGAGACTTTTAGAGGAGACAAAGGTAGGAGGTACAACACAGAACGCGATACAGCACCGAAGATTTAAATAAAAACAATGTATGGGTATACTTGAAGTGTTATGCTTCTTAACCTGCAAAGCAATACAGAACAGAGAATATGCGAGAAAAATACCCAGAACACAGAATATGCGAAGAAAATATACCCAGAACACAGAATAGCAATGATTTTATTACTCCGAGAGAAATGTTCACAGGCCTCTTCGAGGGGGCAACCTCCAATAGAGCAGAGCTCGATTACAAAACAAGACATGATGCTCCTCGTAGGGAGTCTCTATCCTTTATATATGACTCATACATGTAATACCACGGGTCAATACCGTGGGTTTTATTAATACCATCTATCTAATACTACCGCCCATTTACCCTTTATTTAATACTACCGCCCATTTGCAACTAACTGTGGTCCCTTCATTAATTGCCGGTTAACCACTTACAAATATTAATATGGGCTTTATTGACTCTTGACTATGACGTGATCCCATGA
>APFE031459367.1:0-14019 GCA_000404065.3 Pinus taeda | reverse complement strand
CTCGATGGACAGAGCCAAGGAAGTTTTTTTGTCTGTGACGCAGACAAAACAACTTTGCTTTAATGCAGGGACTTCCATATGGTAACCTGGAAACTCTACTTTTCTTCATACCTAGGGGCATGCAAACCTTTTTATGCAAGTGAAAAGTGACCGACATAACTCTAACCCCGTAGCTTTTACTAACTTCAGCTGCTTAGGTTATGTGATTGGTCTGATCAACCATTCACCTTTGTCGACGGCACCAGCAAAGCAAAGGAAATGTCTTGTACAAAACTATCCTACCTAACCTCAATAGTTCATTAACTCTTAGTTCTATATTTGTTCGTTCCTAGCCTGCATACAAAAGGCTCATGAGAAAAGTTTTTCATGGGGCAATCTCATTAAAAAATGAACCTACTAATGAGAGACATCCTTAAAGAAGCCTGTTGCAAGCAATGTTTCCAGAAATTTCAAGCTCATTAAAAAATAAACCTAACACTGAGCATAGTTTCTAAAGATTCAAGCTCATTAAAAAATGAATCCACCCTCGATAAATAACCTTCGTGATCACATTGCTATCATCTTTTGAGCCTTGGTCGTGTTCTTACCATCACCTCCACTTTTTAGCCAATCATACACCTCCACTTGATTGTTTACCCTTTTGAGGAACAGCTGCGATGAGTGATTCTATTAGCCACCTTCTTTACACTGTCGTGCTTGAAAAGTTCCAAACTTACCTGGAATGAGTTGCTACCCGAAAACATCACTCGTTCCTCAAAAACGAGTCTCTTTTAAGCTCTTTTTAGACTTGTAAAATTTGAAAAGATTGTCGAGCTACTGACCTTCCCAGCTCGTTAAAATAAACAGAAGCACCATCCCTCCTCTATATTTTAATCTTTTTCGACCTGAGGGATCATTACACAAAAATATCGAGTGCTTGTCTTGTTTGGCTTGCTAAAACTATCCAAAAGTCATCCCTTTCATATTATTTTATACTTTTTCAAACTTAAGGGATTACACCACGAAAAGGGACTACTGGAGTTTCCTTTCTGTCTCATTTCAAACTCTCTAAACATGAAAAGGACCGAGTTATCTTTGTCGTTAAACTCGTTAAAACAATAGAGACAAACTTGTCCATACGAACAAGAGCGAGTTTCACTGTCGCTAGGCTTGCTAAAACATAGCGGCAGGTTTTCCCGAAGGGAAAATTATAGAACAACCATATGTTATCCTCCTCAAGCTTGACAAAAATAAAGAGGTACTGGTCAGCAATGATTGGGGAAAAGGGGAAGAAAACTTGAAGAACTTCATTAGTAGTAGGTCGCTCTTGAACATGACACTTTCACTCCATCACCGTGATTGAGTTGGGTTGGGTTATTCCATTCACTGTTCATATCACCATTGGTCATCCGTACCATCCATTTTTGGGGTTAATGCTATCAATCCATTTCAGTGTCGTTGATATGTTCAAGAGAAATTGCTTAGAGAATTCACCAACCCAGCTAAGGCCTCATCCACTACAATACCTTCAAGCTTCATTCTTTCATGACCGCCACCCTGAACCTTGTATCATAAGATCATTTTCACCTCCATAAAATGATTTGCTCTGTTTTTTGTCGTAGATGTGGGATTCATTAAGGCCCTCCTATGACAGGTCACTTCTTGTCAACATCAGCTCATTATCGAAGAAGTTGACTTA
Organism: Pinus taeda; assembly: GCA_000404065.3. Lineage (NCBI taxonomy): Eukaryota > Viridiplantae > Streptophyta > Pinopsida > Pinales > Pinaceae > Pinus > Pinus taeda. The sequence goes on along the minus strand of APFE031459367.1, from coordinate 12,341 downwards.
GGAACAACCCTTTCAGTACTTTGAAGCTTGCATGCCTCAATGGAAAGTTTCTCACTTCTGGCGACAGGTTTACATCAATGGCCTTCGACCGAAAGATTTTGTGTGGGGTTTGACATTGACTCATGTATTCACACCACGTGAATTATACTACAATACCTTGAGGGTCATTACCATTATCAGTGATTCCTTTCACGCCTGTTAATAGCTTACATCATTGGCTAGTAATTAGGTGATGTCTTTCCATGTTCTACATCAGAACATCTTTTCACATGGAACGACTTGTACATCAGGAAAAGATTGAATGAGTTTGAAGACCCCAGATCTAGTTTCACCCATCCAGGCTATGATATATTCAAGAAAATAAAGACATCAAATGTACTCCATAGTTGCACAGATAATCATCCAAGCTAAGGGATGATGGCTCTACCATAATCATCAATCTGCGACACAGACAGTTGTCTATCCTATGTACATGAAAATGAATTTATAAAGCTAAGCATGGGAATTCCCGCCTCAGCTAGATCATGAAAATATTATGAAGATAGTGTATTATATTGCATCTTATTACAAGTCACCTTCCAGTTCGAAAAACCTCGGATCCTCATGATAAAGCATTTCACCCAACATCAGAATATTTACGACCTCATGCTTTAGGGGGCAACTATTATAGACATATTTGGGCACTGCAATCCCAATGACATATGTTGATAAACCAAGGGCTCTCAAACCCCTAAAAGTGTTTTTACATACCCTAAAGGATCAAGGTCAACTGATTACATCATTTCCAAGAAGTTCTCCTTGAAAAACTGCTCAAAACTGGTCAAAACGGGACCATATAGATTGCTCCATACTGAGGGTGCGATGCATCTGACCTACTACACATAAAGGGTGTGATGCATACTGAAAATCCCTTCTGTAGGGTGTGATGAGCGAGAGCAGACAAGTGGCAGAGGAAGTTTGCTAGGTGGAAACTCATAGAATCTTCTAGAAACCGCTGATATGACACTTGCCTCTCTGAATTCGCCTAGGGATGAGTAAGAGATCATGAAATCTCCAAGTGGAACCAAGAACTATCAATGAAATGACTGTTGGCATTATGAGACAAGTATTGTCCTTGATGGCAACTCATACAGGTGACAGATCTTAGTGCAACAGGCCAGTAGAAAAGATTGATGATCAGGCTCTCAGAATGGAAGAAAATAAGAGGATCGTCGGTAAACAGTTCAAAAGGTGCGAACCCACAGGTGCACTATTCAGAAAGTTGTGGTCATGTAAGCAGGTTGTCCGAATAGAAGGTGCGGACCCCAGTGCATGCACTTTTATGTAGAGAAAAACGCTCGCACGTGGGATTCCTATGGTGATCCGTGGTATCTAGTCCAACATTTTTGATGATATGGTTCTGGTCTGTGGTATTATATCTAAAAGTATTGATCCCAAGTATTGGGTTCATGGTATTGTGTTATTATGGTTTTGGACCATGGTATTGTGAAAAGCTTGACTATAAAAAGGGGAAGGAGATCATTTGGGACAAGTACTTTGGGTTGAATATCTTAAGGTGATCTAGAACTGAAATTCTTGTGATTGGTTGGTGAGTGATAGCTAGATCTAAATCAAGGAGATTTCTGTAAACTGTTGATAAGTCGTGATCTCATTTGTGCATGATTAGATCTATTGATCGGACTGACTGTGGCACATCGGAGGACTGTTAATTTGGCCCTAATCAAAGGTCCGCAGGCGATCCACAGCTCAGGTGTGGAGGTACGCAGTGTAGTAGAAGGAGTAGGTGCGTATACCCGCAGAGCAGCAAAAGGCATTGGTGTGGATACCCGCAGAGCAGTAGAAGGCGTAGGTGCGTATACCTGCAGAGCAGTAGAAGGCACTGGTGCAAATACCCGCAGAGCAGTAGAAGGCACAGGTGCGTATACCCGCAGAGCAGCAGAAGGCACTGGTGCAGATACCCACAGAGCAGTAGAAGGCGTAGGTGCCTATACCCACAATGCAGCAGAAGGTGCAGGTGCCTATACCTGCAGTGCAGCAGAAGTCACTGGTGCGGCTACCCGCAGAGCAGCAGAAGGCACTGGTGTGGATACCCGCAGAGCAGCAGAAGGCGAGGTGCGGATACCCGCGGATGTCCAGCGGTGAAGTTGCGGACCCTGCTTGAAATATGCTTTAACTACCTTTGACTATTTTGCAGGGTTCTGGGTGCATAATTGATGTCTAGTTACTAATATTGAGTTCTGATAACATCATGATTTTGGTTGAATGGATCAATTTCTTAATGACTTATCTTTATGTGATCTCATGTACTAGATCTGGTTGATAACTCACATATCCTTGTATATGTCTTGGTGTTTGGGTGATTCAAAAGATTGATTGATTCTAAAAGGAGATTGGGTGATTCATATGTTCTTGAAGATTATTTGATGTTATTGGGTCCAGTATGAAAATTAATGAAACGTGGTACCCGAAGAAGAGAAGATTGTAGGCTGGCACCTACGTACTAGTATCTTAGCTAGTACAAGAGCAAAGGGGGTGGTAGCTCCCTTCTATACAGTTGAATCTTTGGAGCATTGTAGTAGGTAGTAAGCCCCTGCGTACTCAGTAAATGGATCGGCTAGTACAAGAAAGCTATGGGGGTTGTAGCTCTCTGCAGGTAGAAGCCTGCGGTACTGGTATAGACTGCTACCAGTACAGAAATATTGTAAAAGGATTTCTTATTAAGAAAAGAAGATTCGAGAATGACTTAGCAGGTGGTTTCACCACATTGGGTTTTCACCTATAATCATGTGTTCATGTGTGTGACTTAGTGTGAGAATCTGCTCTACTTTACTGCATCCGTTTTACTGTTAAATGAGTTGATAATGTTATATGCACTCATTAAGGATCATCTAAACTGAATCATAAGAAGTTGTTGGAGTAAAGCATATATGAATCTGAAATATGGATGAAAAGTTTTATTGATGTGATAATATTGATTCACCCCCCCCCCTCTCAGTATTATTTCCAACAATGACACTAATCAAAATCCCAAAAGCTGACTCACCCCCCTGCAAATATCTATATATGGATCCCTCATCCTAGAGATCCAGAGGCTAGAATTTTGTATTTGGTAAGTGTTGTTGGTTTCTTTGTGAAGCATTGTATTGTTGGGTGATCTAGCTTTTCATGAGGTGATAAGGGCTTTCATGATAGGAGGATGGCGCTGGATCAGACAGCTGGGTTGTAATCCTCTCTTCTACTACTTCTATCAATAAAGTTATTTGAGTTTTCCCCCATATACTTGTATATTTTTTAATCTTGTATTTATGTATACATTTGTATGGTTAATGTACATCTAATTCTACATTGTTTATGGTGATATATCTCTATGCTTTGATGGTATTTTGCTGCTTTAACTCTACATGTGTTCTTTGAAGCGGGACAAGTGAGAAAGGAGTGGCGAAGCTCTATCAAAGGAGAGAGGAAACAAGCAAGGAGCTAAGAGAAAGACTAAGGTTGGTGCTCTTTGCTTCTCTCTCATCTATCTCCCATAAAGGAAAACACAAGTTACTTTGAATTTTTTGTTTCTAAGATAGCTACCCATCTTAGTGGGACTAGCATATCTAAGTAGACACTAGTTTTCCTGGAAACAATAATGTATACATTCTTGAAATAGAAAACCTTACCTAGATTGATAATTAATGTACGATAAATAGGAGTTAAAAAGACACCTTTTATCACTCAACAACGGGAAACATCATGCAATACAAAATTTAAATAAAACGCCAGGTTAACTGTAATTTTCTGTTTTAAAATGGCTAATAGTTTAATTTGGCGAGGTTTTACCATGTGTTATCATCTGTCACACATGTTGTACCTCTGCACAATGGCTATCAATTCCTGTCGTGGTTGTCTCAGAGTTGTGGGGTGAACACCTTTCCCTTTTCGCACCAATTGCTCGTCTAGATCCAGAAAGACAGTGACGACTTCCTACAGAAGAACATGTTTGTCTGTCCATCTTTTTCCTTCTACAGGTAGTCCATTGACTTCAGCTATGATTGCTTCGAAGACCATTATGTTCTTGCCTCTCACCATTGTGTGGTCATTCTGCAAATTCTGTAGAAATTCCAGTGTCACCTCCTCGTGAAATCCCTGTAATCTGGTCAAATATTGTAATGAGTCAATGAGCTCAAGAATCGCCCGAGCCTGGTCTGATACCCTAAGCACTGTGGGTTCATTTTGAATGGCCATTCCTCCCATGGCTACTATTTTTCTGTGGCTAGTTCACTTGCATGCACTTCTCTCACTCTTTCACAGTTTGGAATGACAATAGAGAACATTAAATCTTTTAACAGGAGAATGACATTGTTTTGAGAATTAATATCATAGAAAATTAAGTAATTTGTCTCATTAACAATATTTGACCCAGGATCATAATCAATTCGCATGTTATCCATAATGGTTGCCTTTTTTCCTCCAATCAAAAATGGTTTGATAATTATTACACATACACAATCATCATGCAGTCCTTTAATCGAAAATTAGTTTAATAATCATCACACGACTATCCATAAATTGTCACACATGTTGTTCATATGTAGACCATCCCTCCTCTAATCAGAAAAGGGATTCCATGTCTGCCAAGCATGGGAAAAACAAGAGAAAGCATCGATAAATCATAAATGCAGACAACCAATCAATAAAAGCGGCACAGTATATGACAACAACAATCAAAGCAGTACACGTTAACATATTTGAAATGCCCGTAAATTAAAATAGATATTTAAACCATTATGTCAACAACAAAAAATTACCTTAGGTGGAAAAGTATCAAATGCATGATCGGTGGTAAGCATTAATGACTGTCATTAAAGTGATTGGACAAATATGATATAATGGATATAAGATATAAGTTACCATGCATGTTGGCCTTTTAGGAATGTCGTTCAAATGGGAAATTTTCCTTTAGAAATGAATCCATGGGGGGTAATAGGATAGAGAGAATTTGGTAGTGTCACATAGTAATTCAATACCAAAAGCAGAGCCACTGCTGCTAGCAGGCATCCATAACCTCGACCGGGTTTCTTTCTAACCCTTCAAATGAGCCAGGGTCCTCCTTTTTCTTTTCAGATGATTCTCTCTTTTCTTGCTATAAAGAGACAACTATGCTGGCATGGTAACCAAATAATCATAGTGTCATTAACCAGGATATAACAAAGTGATCAGGCTAGCTCATGATGAGACCCCCTGTTCTTCTGAGAGTTTTAATTATCAAGAAGGTCATTACCTTGGTTTGGTGTCCAAAATGGAATGTCACCCATTACATCCTTATGATCATGGTAGTTTGGCTCGTACTAAAGTAAAAGGGATAGTGTAAGAAGTAAAAAAATGCCAATGAAAGTTATACTTTTACCCCCATATCATCATATCAAAGGGATTTACCCATTTGAAAGTGTGAAAGATAAACCAGCATGGTATTAAAATAATAAATCATTTTATGATGTGTCCAAAGGGAAGATATTCAGCCAGTCATTATAGAGATGCACCGTGTCATCTTTTGAATAAAGATAACCATAAAAAGGTTTCATAGGTCATAATGGTATTAACATCACTGTTTTTCTTTATCTTAGGTGCAAATCCAACCAGATGGTTTTTATTCAAAACATAAAAGAGAAAAAAAATTGCAAAAAGAATGACCGGAGATAAAACAACAAAAATAAATCACAGTTTATTCATTCTACCAATTTAGACAACAAACATACAAAAAGAAAAATCGAGGTTGTTCAAGTGATTGAACAACATACACTCAGAAATTGTTGTTTGATTCATTGAACAATAATCGTTCAATCGATTGAACAACAACACAAAAACGCAAAATTGTTGTTCAATTAATTTAATAGCAATTGTTCAATCGATTTAACAACAACACAAAAACGCAAAAGGTGTTGTTCAATTAATTGAATAGCAATCATTCAATCGATTGAACAACAAAACACATGGAAATTGAAAAAGTGTTTTTCAATGGATTGAACAGCAATCATTCAATCAATTGAACAACAAAATTGTAAGAATGAAAAAAGGGTTGTTCAATTGATTGAACAACAACCATTCAATCACTTGAACAGCAAAATCATAAAAGCACAAAAAGTGTTGTTCAATTTATTGAACAACAATCGTTCAATCGATTAAGCAACAAAATCTTAAAAACTCAAAAAGTTTTGTTCAATTGATTGAATAGTAATCGTTTAATCGATTGAACAGCAAGCATGCAAAAGGTGTTGTTCAATTGATTGAACGACAAAAACACAAAGTGTTGTTCAATTGATTGAACAGCAAAAACACAAAGTGATGTTCAATTGATTGAACAAAAATCGTTCAATTGATTGAAAAACAAACACGCAAAAAGTTCAGTTGATTGAACAACAAACACACAAAAAGTGATGTTCAATTGTTTGAACAGCAACTGTTCAATTGATTGAACAGTAAACAAGAAAAAAGTATTGTTCAATTGATTGAACAAAAATTGTTCAATCAGTTGAATAGCAAACATGCAAAAAGTGTTGTTCAATTGATTCAACAACAAAAACACAAAGTGTTGTTCAATTGATTGAACAACAATCGTTCGATCAATTGAACAACAATATGCACACAAAAATAAGTGTTGTTCAATTGATTTAACAACAATCGTTCAATTGATTAAACAACCACATGCACACAAAAATAGGTGTTGTTCAATTGATTGAACGGCAATCATTCAATCAATTGAACATCAACACACATATGAAAATAAGTGTTGTTCAATTGATTGAACAACAATCGTTCAATCGATTGAATAGCAACACACACACGAAAATAAATGTTGTTCAATTGATTGAACAGTAATCGTTTAATCAATTGAATAACAATATACACATGAAAATAACCATTGTTCAATTGATTGAACAACAATCTTTCAATCGATTGAACAACACCTACGAAACACACCTAAAGATAAGAAAAATCCTCTTATTTACATGGTGTTTCCTAACTAGATTGCAATCAACCATAAAGAAATATATACATTATTTAAAACTAGAGAAAAATGCAATTTCACGAGAGAAAATTTGCTAGGTCATCACTCCCTGCAGCTAAAAGTTGCATGGCGGGGTCATCACGTACCTATTGGCAGAAATACTCCTTGGTGAGTGGTTTGTGATAAAGATGCACTCGATGTCCATTCACCTTGAAATAATGTCCAAACCCATCAATGGTAGTCAAGGTGAGAGTACCATTGTTATGTACTTCTTGAATTTCATAAGGGCCAAGCAACCTTGTTTGTAACTTGCTTGAAAATTATTGGAATCTAGAGTCATATAGGAGTTCCCAATCTCCTTTTTTAGACATCTTCTTTTTATAAGACTGTCGTACCACTTTTCCCTTTGTTGTTGAATAGTTGTAGTACATTGTATAGCAAGTAGTTGAGCCTCATCCAATTCATCTATTTGTTTAAGCCGCTTGGTTTGGGCTTCTGTTAGATCCAGTCCCACTTCCTGAGCCATTCTTAGAGACCTTATTTCAAATTCAATAGGAAAAATAAGTTATTTTCCAAACACAAGTTCGTACTGAGAATATCCAGTAGTATTTTGCCAAGTGGTGCGATAGGCCCACAAGGCCTCTGGCAGTCTAGCAGCCCAGTCTCACTGATGTGTTCAAACTATCTTGGTCAGAATTGCTTCAATGACCTTATTGGTTCTTTCAACCTGCCCATTCGCCAATGGGTGACACGGGAAAGTCATTCTATGTGTAATGTGGCAGTTTATGAGAGTGGTTGTAATCTTGTGTCCTACAAATTTCCCTCCCCGATCTGTTATCATTTCCTGAGGTAAACCATATGCACAAATAGCCCAAAAAGGAAATTAATTACAAATTCTTCTGTAGCTCTTGGAAAATTTATTGTTTCTACCCACTTCATCACATAATCTATGGCAACCAGTATGTAGGCCTTTTGGTTTGATGGTGTAGGTGTTGGAAATAATACTGAGAGGGGGGGTGAATCAGTGTTATCAAATCAAACACTTTTTCATTTTCATACTCAGATACATATACACTACTTATGTTAAGGGAACCCGCGTGTACACGCAACTTTGTTTAATGCAACGAGCGTATATCCAGCAAATTTATAATTCAGTTAGTTGATCTTCAATGAGTGCATCAAAACATTATTAACCATATGAATAGTAAACAGGTGCAGTAAAAACAAAACAGATCATCACACATAAGAAGCACACATGAACACCATGATATAAGGTGGAAACCCAATGTGGGTGAAAACCACCTGCTGCAATTTGTCTCTATCTTCTTTCAAAAGAAACTTATTTTTACAATATTTCTATACTGGAGCAGTCTTATACCAGTATGCAGGCTTCTACCTGCAGAAGGCTACAACCTTCTCTCATTTTCCAGTTTCTACTGGAAGGGAGCTACAACCCCCTTAGCTCTTGTACTAGCCGATCCATTTACTAGTACGTAGGCACCGGCCTACTGAAGGCTCCAACCTTCACTCGTTTTCCAACTACTACTGGAAGGCAGCTCCAACCCCCTGGCTCTTGTATTGGCCGATATTTTTACCAATACGTAGGCACCGGCCAACTGAAGGCTATGATCTTCTTTCTTCCTCCAGGGACCACGTTTCATAAATTTTCATACTGGATACTCCTGAAGCACAACACCATAATCTGAAGGCCATGTTTCATCCAATTTTCATACTGGACCCATCAACAACATTGAAGCACAAAATTAAACATCACTGCAATAGACCCATCAACTACACCTGCATCATCAATCTCTAAATCACCCAATACTAAAACACTCAAACCCTGTCAACAACACAGTCACCAGAACACAGAACAAACACAAAACTCTGCAACAATAACCAGATCCAACTGCAACTTAAAATATCATATCTCATAATGTATACGCTACTATGATGAACCAAACCAGCGTACATATGTGCTTTTACCAAATCCAACCCGCGTACAGATCTGTAAATATATACTCATAACTTTGCAACTGTTCCAGACATCAATCATACCCAGATCATAACATTCATACAATAAAACATGCATCAATAATTCAGATCTAGTCTATCACATAATGATAATACATTCCAAGCCTTATAATCCCAATCCATCATCCATCATCAACTACATAGGTGCATCCTTGATTCAGATCAAACTAAGCATCTCAAACCCATAACCAGCATACTAGATCTCACACTTCATCAGATATTCAATCCTTGCACACTTGCACCCACCTTGGCCTAATGATCTTCTCCTTATATAGGTTTAGGCCTTTCTCAATACCATGGTCCAAAACCATGTAGAACCAATACCTTGGACCCAATATCTAGGGTCAATACCATGTACCAATACCAAAATACCATGGACCAAGTACCACGGACCAAAACTTAGTTTTCCAACATGTACGCGCCTTTCCTTCTGTGAACCTGTGTGTGTATGTATACATGTCTTCTATTCTTCTCATCCACGTGTATACGCAGTTTCATCAAGGTTAACATGTGTATACCTCTCTATTGACCTGTTGTACTATGATCTGTCATCTGATTGAGTTGCCACCTGTATCATACCTCTGAGTGAGTTGCCATCAAGGAAAACATCTGTATTATAATGCCAATAATCTCCCCCTTTGGACTTGATGGAAACCACCACACCAAGTCACTCTCCCCCTTTGACATCAAGGAAAAAGGGCAGACCAAGATATACATTCTGATGTCCATACTCCCCCTGAGTACATGCTGAAGTTTATGATTGAGCTCCCCCTTTGTACATGCCAAGATGTACCAATCCGTCCATGCTCCCCCTGAGCACATGCAAGGTCTGAAAAAGCATAACATGACTTTATACATACATTGCCAATGACCTTCCTAAATACTCATACATACATCAATCTCCCAACCAAGTTAGGATACACCATTTTTGACTCATCCACCCAACCAAGTGGGGATATATCAAATGTTTATATATGACTCAAAAATAAGAAACATTACAACATCCATCCCCATGCATAGTGGGGTTACAAAACAAAGACCAACAATCTAATCAAGACCACGATAGTCATCACCATATATGATCTGCACCATAAGCATCAACATTGAGTCATGTAACCTGCAATACCATTCTTTTGATCAACCAGCAAGATGTATCATTTAGCCACATAAGCATCATCACAAAAGACTTCTAAGCATAATGCCAACAATGCATTATTTGAATTACATGCTCCCCCTGAACCAGTGCCGACCATCATATACTACGACAAAACCATTTCTTGAGTTTGTTCTGCTACTTTTCTTCAGAACTCCATATACGCGACTGTGCAGCCTATAACTCGCGTATATATGTGACTTGTCTTCATGATACTTGCATATGAGATTTAGAACACTGATGTTCCACACTTTCATCTTCCTCTAAGTTTGTCATGTCTGTGTACTCTGCTAAGCCACATCTTTCTGCCTATACTTCCTTTTTCTTCCATATCTTCAACTGTGATGATGTTTTCTCCTTTTGGTATAGTGTCCACAATCTTCTCCTGCATTCCTTTGCTATATGTCCAAGCTTGTTACATGCATAACATCTTACATGTTTCATGTTCCTCCTAAAACAGTCAATGGCTTTGTGACCAAACATATTCCAAGAAAAACAATATCCCTCAAAGTACCTTGAATGTGATGATCTTTCTGTGTGACAGTCTTGAACCATTCTACTTCTGCATCTGGCTGCAACATGTCCAAGATTATGACATACATAACATTCAACATTATTCATCAGAGGAAATAATCATCTATCACTTCCACAGTTAGGAGAAAAATATTTTCTTTGAGGAATTTCTTTCCTTGGTTGTTGATGGGGTTGTCCTCTCATCTCCTTTTTTATCATTTTAGATTTCTCATTAGAGTTCCTTGCCTCACCTTGTGATCTAGATTCACCTTCAACAGATTCATAAAAACCAAGACCAATTTTGATAGCAAGGGACCTTTGACTCCTAAGAATATCATCCAAAATCTTAGTACTGTCTTGAAATCGTAATAGTTTATCCTTTTCTTCTAATTTACCTTTCAAGATATTTACCTCACCCTGATGTTGTTCTTCCTTTTCCAGACATTGCTTCTTCAAAATTTCCTCAGACTTTCTTCCTTCTTCCATTTGTTGCCTTAGTTTGAGAATCTCCTTTTCTTGTTCTTCATTCAACTCCTGCAGCATTTGACGAACTCTGAAGGCACATTCCAGCTGAGCTTTTAAGCTGATAATTTCTTCTTTAAGGGCATTCTCCCTTTTGCTAGGTAGATCTTGTTGTTCTAAGATTTTATCTGATGCTTCATTTGCTTGTCCATCTTCAATCTGAGGTGATTCAAGATCTGAATACTTGCTTTCACTCAACGACAATTTGTCATTGTTCCTTTGAGTTGTCTTCTTCTTTCGATACGCTTTCTTTCCCATTGTTCTACGGATCTCCTTCAAGCGATCAAGCTTCAACTAAAGGACCTACTCCGATACCAATTGTTGGAAATAATATAGAGAGGGGGGGCGAATTAGTATTATCAAATCAAACACTTTTTCATTTTCATACTCAAATACATATACGCTATTTATGTTAAGGGAACCCGCGTGTACACGCAACTATGTTTAATGCAACTAGCGTATGTCCAGTAAACTTATGATTCAGTTAGTTGATATTCAATGAGTGCATCAGAACATTATTAACCATATGAATAGTAAATCGTTGCAGTAAAAATAGAACAGATCATCACACATAAGAAGCACACATGAACCAGGGAAAATTTTAAGAACCCCCCCTAAATTTACATGTATAATAAAGGGGCAAATCTCCATGGTATATAGGAAAAATGGAAGGCGATTTTATCAATAATATGATATGTATATATAATTTTTTGGTGAATCTCTCACCAGGCATAGCGAATATTTTACTCAATTATAAAATCTTGTGTTTATTGAATACACAAATGAAATCATTGCATTTCTTTAAAATATCTTTTGAAATCAAAATTACTGAAATTACATATCGATAATCTAGTGGGTGTAAGATAAAATTCACCCGTGCCATTCACAGAAAGCATGAGAAAAAACCTAATATTATATATAAAACCAAGAAAAATTCAAATTCATCACTTCTAGGGACCTCATAACCACCCTGCCACTGCACAAGTATGTTCCTATTTGCAATTAGAAAAAATTACCCAAATTACAATATGTTTACTCCACTTCTAGGGACCTCGTAACCACCCTGCCAATACACAAGTATGTTCTTGTTTGCAATTAGAAAAATTACCCAAATTACAATATGTTTAC